>SNQJ01S0066318.1:44032-62751 GCA_010110895.2 Picea sitchensis | reverse complement strand
AGAGAGAGAGAGAGAGAGAGCATCAACAACATATCTTTATCTAGCATTAGATAAGATGTTTGAATTTCATAGTGATTACATTAAATGGGATAAATGGATTACCATTCTCTTTTTCCCCTATTTTCTGCACTATATTTCCTCACCATAATTGTAGAGTAACAAAACTCATATGTTGAAGGTCTAATTAATTTGTAATTTCAAATTATTGATATGGCTTCTTCATTACTTTCTTATCTAATGGGTTTATAACATTTTTTTTCCCATAAGCGTTTTCTCCAAGGATTGTCTTGATTTCATATTCTTGTTTTGCATTTTCCCAAAAAGATTTAGGATTTAGATTTCAACATCCTTCACAACATTTTCTTTCCCATAAGCCTTTTCTCCCAGGAGTGTCTTTATTTCATATTCTTGTTTTGCATTTTCCCAAAAAGATTTAGGGTTTAGATTTCAACATCCTTCACATTTTTTTCAATGATGCCCCTTTTAATATATACTTTGCTTCTCTATGTGACCATCCTTTTATTTTCCTTTCTTTAAATTTATCTTTTCTAGCCAACTTGTTTAAGGCTAGCTAATCATAATGAGCTGCAATTTCTTCTGGACATTACATTCCTATTCAATTCTTGAGTAATCCTTTTTGCAATTTTTTTGGAAATTTTCCTTGATAAGTTGAGGATTAGGTTCAACAATTTTTAATTTCAGTCTATACTTTGGAACCTAGTGGACCATATGAATGCAGTTGATAATCCACTAAAATTACTTATATATAATGAAAAATCAACAAAATTAATTGAGATTTGAGGGAACTATATATTAAATTGATGCCCAAGAGTAGCTTGTTTATTTATGGAACTTGAGACTAAAAAGGGAATGATATAAATACATTATCCCAATTTTATAGGTAATTAACAAGTATAACAATAAGATGACCTTTGTCCTGCAAGAACAACCACCTGTTTCAATACTAGTAACAACTTCTCCCCTACGAAATTATGCTTTATCATGCTTTTGAAACAGTCCCCAACTTGCTTTTATATTTCGTAACTAATAATGATTGATTCTGCATCTTCATCATTATTGGAATAATTAATTATTCCATATGTAGTTTATTCTTATATTGTGAGGGAACAATACTTTCATGTACCATGTTATAAGTGCAATGTGTATAAAAAAACATGGAATCCTTTTCTAAAGTATCAATTTTATATGGAAATTTCCCAATAACATACATTCCTTTGTTAGGTTCAAACAATGGTTGTGCTCTTTTTTATTCTAATCCCATGTTCTCACTCTAATACCAATTGGGTATAGGTTCATTTTATTCTTATTTCTTCTTTTATAAACTTGATTTTATGAAATGAAACCTACTCTTTTTGTCTTTTTAATCCACCATTATCATAGTTTTCATACTATCTTCTTAGTGTCTTGTCTATGCAAACTTGTCCTTTGTTCTCATATTCATTACAAGAATCTAATTTGTAGATTTCATTTTCTAAATCAAATTCTTCCAAGCACAATTTTTCTTCTGCATAAATGGCTATGACCTTAAGTACCTATGTGTACATAGGTGGCTATGACCTTAAGTCCTTATGTGTATAGTCTTTAGAAAAATGAAATGATTTTCCATAAAGATAACATCATTTTTTTATCATATTGTTTGTTTTATCAAGCTAATTTATTTCACGAGAAAGTGTTTTTTTCCAATAATTCCTTTTTAATTTTTTGTATTCATCTCCAAGTTTTCTTAACCAATATTTTATTTTCTTTTGGAAGTGGCTTTTTTCTTTTTACAATTTTCCATAGGTTTTAAAAAAAGAAAAAACATTAGAAGTTTTTTTATGTCAACATGATGTTTGTTTTTTATTAGGTTTTATGGATTTTTTTTATCCATACAAGAGTCTTCTATAAAAATTCTAACCATTTTGTTTTGCATCATAGCATGAACATTTTTAGGCATGGGATTTGGCATTCTAGTTGTTATATTTTTCTTTATGGTGTAGTCTTTTGCATGGCTAGTATTAAATGTTAATTTATCATAGTCAACTAAGAATTCATTGAATCCTTTGATGCTAAATAGTTCCATCCCCATTAGCATTTTAAGATCACTATCATTTAATATTTCTCGATGTAATTTTAATGTAACCACAATAGTTTTCTTGAGAGACTCAATATCTATAATCTGTATTTTATAAAATGGATTGTGTTCAATAAAAGCTATATGCTCAAATTTATAAAATGGATTTTGTTCAATAAGAGCTATATGCTCAAATTTATCATTTTCCAGGAGAGGTTGATTTTCCATCTAGCAAATTAATATACTTTCTAATTGATTTACGGTGCATTATACCATCTCATCATTTGTAAATTCATTGTCTTCCTGTCATAAATGGCAAAGATTAACCCATTGTTGTAATCTTCTTTCTCTTTGACATGTAGAGAGATTAACAAACTCTAAACGTAGATTTGAAGAAGATTTTATATCCATTTTTTCATTTGATTTTTGAGATTTTGCATATTCTACTCTCCTAGATCTAGGAAATGGTTCTACCTTAGGTAGAGCCTTTAATTGATGTTTTTGTCTTTTTATTTTTCTTATTTCGTCAAGCAATTATGCTAGTTTTATCATTTTCTCTTGTGTTAACTTTTTTGAAATTTCTTTATTTTTTTCTATCATTTTCTTTTATGTTAACTTCTTTGAAATTTCTATATTTTTGACTATGTATTGCACATATCTTTGAAGTAACTTATAAACATGTATAAATTTTTTTTTATCATGCATGTATATGTAGAAATAGTTGAATAAGATGCTTCCATTATAGTGGCATTTCCTTTTAGTGTGTTTTGTAAGATTTACCTTGAGACTTTGGAATTCATTACCTAATAATGTGTTTTGTACTATAATATGGTTTATTATGTGGTGTGTAGAAAGCATCCATTTTTGTGCCAATGGAATTATTGAATTTTTGTAAAGTGGAAAATTTTGGCTTTTTAAGAAGGTTCACACAAACTCTCCTCTTTGTGGGAATTCTGAGATTGATTGAATTGCAAGTTCTTAACTATACATTATTAGTCCCCACTGTAGGCAAAGAGGGACTATAGCGATCGATAAATCATTGACCTGGTATTAAATTGTGCATTGACCACAAATATTTGCATATTATCTATTGTTGGAACAAGGGAAGTGAAAACATCGATTTTTATATAGTAGAAAGTACCATGTTTCCCGAGATCTGATTGGACAACAAATTGGAGGTCTTATTGATGCCTTCACTATTCCCAATGTTATATTTGTTGGCATATCCAAAATATTTGAATCGTATATGGTATTTTCGAATCATATATTTTCTTATGCATTGGTCGAAGGTGGATTAATGCTAGCATTAGTTCGAATGTTTCCTTAAGCATTTTCTGCTAGCTTGAATAGATTGTCTACCATATTAGTATGTCTGATTTTTTCTTTATTGTTGTGTGCTTAGAGAGAAGAGGCTTGCCACACTGCATTTTTTCTTAAATTTTTGTACAGGGCTAGGCCCTTAGACGATCCTGACAGTCTTAAGTGTTTACCTAACAGGTCTGGCAGTCTTAAATGTTTATTGTACAAGTGCGTTGGAATACAATTTCGTTCCATTTTTTTATGGTAGTCAGACATCTTCCGTCGATTTTTATATAATAAAAAGTGCCATGTTTGTCAAGATGTGATTGGAAAATAGATTGGAGGTATTTTTTCCGGCTTCACTATTCCCAATGTTATATATGTTGGCATATCCAAAGTATTTCATCGTATATGGTCTTTTAGAATCATATATTTTCTTATGCAATGGTCGAAGGTGGATTAATGCTAGCATTAGTTCGAATGTTTCCTTTAGCAATTTCTACTACCTAAAATAAATTGTCTACCATATTAGTATGTGTGATTTTTGTTTTATTGTTGCGCGCTTCGAGAGAACAGGCCTGCCATGCTACATTTTTTTCTTAAATGTTTGTACAGGGATAGGCCCTTAGGCGGTCCTGACAGTCTTAAGTGTTTACCTGACAAGTTAAATGTTTATTGTGCAAATGCATTGGGATACAGTTTTTTTGATGCTCGACATCGTTGCTTCAGTGGTCGATGCTTGTTCGCTGCTTGGTTCCATGATTATTGTTCTTGTTTGGTTCAACTTTGCAAAGTTGAGGTATTGTAGTTGGACATCTTCGACTTTGCAAGTTGTTGGACTTGTTATTGTGATTTCTAGTTTTCAGGTTTGACCTCTTGTCATCCCTCATTGACGAGTAAGTTTCCATGTTGTCGTTTTTCAGTGGTGGGGGTCCCTACCTCCAAATTCTGTTACAGACCATCTGTGTCTGTGCTCTTAATTTATTTTCCTATAAAACATGTGTCTTCATATGTCGGTTGTGACGTTCATAGCTATTTGGAAAATTGCAATGTGAAGGGGTTCTCGAAAAGTAGTTTGAATATATTAGAAGAGGGAACCATCGGCCAGGGTGTAGACGCAAGAAATGATTTTATTTTGTGGGTCAGAAAACTATGCCCACCTGTTGTCTTTCTGCCGAGTTAATTTATGGTGTTATTTATTTGCGTTGTTTCTTTTGTTTGGTACCCAGTTTCGGGCTTGTAGTTTTCCTATTTTTCTTTCCTTTTTTTGGGGGGGTGCTATTATTTTTTTTTCCCCCTTTTCTCTGTTTTCAGACAAAGTGAAAGTATCTAACAAACAACTTCAAAATCAAAGTTGAAAAGATCGAAGAAGTAATAGATGTTGAGTTGTATGAAATAGATACACAGTCCATTATACATGGCAGCATTGACGTGGCTTTGCATAGCAATCGCGTCTTTAGATTCGATGCATTCTCGTATACTGCAGGGGATTTCCTTTTTGATACATTCCAAGTTCTGTTGCATTTCCGGTATTCGTCGACTGAGTTGCGCAATGGATTGATAGATTATTTATTGGCATGTTTAAAAAATGGCGATGCAGAGGCATTGAACTCCTATGAATACGAACTAGAATCTGATTTTCTTCGGCAATTGCACAAAATACATGATGTCGCTACGTATTTTTCAAGGATGCGGTTGTCTGCATCTCCAGCTCTGCCTGCACATGAGAGGGGACTTTGTGGAGACACATTTTGTATACGATGGATGTCTAACTAGCTCAATATATCAGTTGGAATATGGTCATTGACAAGACAAAGAAGATATCTACTATTCAATAAAGCTGCCTCTGACAATCCATATTGCATCTTGTTCCATGATGCCAATGCTACCAGTGGTCATTATGAACCACTCCTGTATAGAAAAATGTCCAAATGCAATGTTGAAGTACCTCATATTTACTTGTCCCTCTTTTGCAAAGACCTTGAATCGAAGTGGGAACGGATTATGCATCACATAGATTGCCATGGTTTACAACTGGCAACAAATGTTGTGTTTAACTCTGGAGATAGTCTGTTTAATGCAATTTGTTGTTTGGTAGCAGTGGATTTTGATGTGCAGTCGCTACGGCTTTACATTGTGCAGTCCTTTTGCAATGCAATTGTAGGCGGCAACCAACAAGCTTTTAGGGACTAGAAATATTTCCATATTTTCTATTGTTGGAACCAGGGAACTGAAAACATTGATTTTTATATTAAAAAAAGTACCATATTTTTCATGATCTTATTCGACAAGGGATTGGAAGTCTTATTGTCGGCTTCTCTATTCCCAATGTTATATATGTTGGCATAACCAAAGTATTTGATCGTATATGGTCTTTATGAATCATATATTTTTTTATGCATTCGTCGAAGGTAGATTAATTCTAGCATTAATCCGAATGTTTGGTTTAGCATTTTATGCTAGGTAAATCTATGGGAATGTTTGATATGGTGGCATATCCAAAGTTTGGCCTTCCAATACATTCTTTGGTGTTTGAACTATTGTTACAAAAAAATATAATAATTTTTTGGGGATACGTCAAAGATCTACCACATTGCATTTTTTTGTTACATGTTTAGAGAGCATTTTTGTCAGACTTAAATGTTCACCTAATAGGCTTGGTAACGTTGAATTCTTACTTAACAGTCTTGTTACAATACTTTTTTTCCGTTTTTTAAATCTATATGTTTCAGCGGCATTGTTGGTTTACTGGTTCATGCTTGTTTTTTGCATCTCCACTGATTTATTATTTGCATGTTGTTTTTGTGCTTGCTTGCCTATTCGTGTTCTTGCAGTTTGCATGTTTGGGTTTCTGCAATAGTTATTGGAACTATGTTAGCCTAAAACTATATTTCATAGCTGGCGATGCTTTTTCCATGGATTATGTGTTGTTATGGTTTCATAGTTATGAGAGTGTTTTTTGTTGTGTGAGCAATATAGTTTTTCTCTTCCTTTCGTTTTTCTCTTGTAAAGTGTGTTTTTGGCTCAGTTTTGCGGGTTCACAATTTTCCGGATTCAAAAAATTTAAAATCATTTGTCGCTCCCCTCCATCCCTGCTACCTTCCGCCCTTCCCAATAGACATTGATTATGCTTTCAAAAGTTAGAACCGACCAGACAGGTGCGAAAAAATGGGCTTTAATAACTGGAAAGGTTGAGGACATCTCCCATTAAAATGAATAGACATGCAAATATTATTGGATCTGGTAATTTCTTTTGCTCAATTTTGAGTTTGCAAAAATATTTTTTTTCTTTTTTTCCCTGTTTGCGGTCTTTTAGTTTTCTTAAAAGCTTAAGAATAGTCAACGAATGTGTTGCCCACAGAGGCCTTCACATCGTGTCCCTCTTTAATATTGTACATATCTTAGATGTGAGTTTGAGAATTTGCTCGGATATGGGAATTTTAATACATACTAATAGTCACTATTCAACGTACATATTCGGAAAGGTTGGCATTAATAAGAGAAAATATCGAGAACATCTGTCATTATAAAGAATTAACACAAAATCTACGGAAGATCATCCAGCGTTGTTTTTAAATACTTATTTCCATTTCATTAAAGAGTTTCACTTTAGGGTGCCTTCATACTAATGTTCCTGGTCATGGACATGTAAGAAAACTTAGAGATGTGATTGAGGCCCAGATGAAAGAAGAGAGACTGGTTTTATGTGACGTGAGATTTGAGTAAAAAAAAAAAATTGTTATAGAAGAGAAAGCCAGAGAGGAGGGAAAAAAGAACAAGTATGTTATGGTTGGTGTTCTCCCTGTGTTCAATGCTTTGGTTGGTTGAAAAGGCTGCCTGGAGATTTGTTTGTTGAGCTTCTATGTTTTCTTGCTGGGAGTTGTAATGGATTTTCAGGTCACATGCAAAATAGTTCTTCGTTGAAGTATATAGCTTCTTCCAACAACACAGATTTGGCAAGTGTATCAAATTTTGCAGATCCCACAAGATTTTGTCTTCCCCGGGGGTGACGCATTTACAGTGGCTTGCATAATGGCCCCTCATGTTTGTAAATGATGCGAAATATTACTCCACTTGTGAATTCACCCAAAGATGGGTAACAAAAATTGTATGGGTGGATAAAATGACATATTATCGCTACAAAAGTTTCTCATCCGATCTGCAGACTTGTGGTGATGATGCACTTGGCAGATCTGTGCTTCTCAGAGAAGTTATGCACCTCAACACATTTGCATTTTTTCAGATGAGTTGGACGTTTCTTCCAATTTACTATAATAAAGCAAAGAAGTTCAACATACAAATCTTCAGGCAGGCTTTTCAACAAAACAGATGATCGAATACAAGGAGCATACCAGTCACAACATACTTGAATTTTTTTCCCCTGCCATAGTTATAGTGACATAAAACGACTTCCTCCACTTTGAAATCAACCTGAATCGCATTTCTAAGTTGTATCAGATGTCAAGGGTCGGGAACATTGCAAGGAAAGTACCTTGAACCCCAAGTTTTCGACGGCATAGGAAAATTACTACTTGACAAAGAATGGAATGTTGAATAACCACCGATTGCAAGAAGGCCATATCTGGAGAGACAAGGTGTTCAAAAAACTGGGATAGATGTAGTTGGTAGCAGCGATTAAGTAGAAAACCCAAAATTGATATTGAACTCATTTTTTACAAATAAAGAGTTTGGAAGTAAAGAGAATTGTGAAGAAGCTTCATCAATGTACATATTTGTTTTTGGTCGGTGGCAGGCGAAATCGCAATCGTTGTGGCAAATAGCCTCAGCTGTATTTTGTAACCCATATTATTTTGATATAGAATAATTCCTCTTTATTTTTTAATAGTATTTTCCAATATCTGGTATTTGTTTTAATTTTATTTTGTGCCTTCTTCCCCTGTGTCGTTAAATGCGGACGACATGATTTTCTTTCTTCTCCCACTACTTCAATTTAAATAAATCATGCTCTGTTCATTGCTTACATTTTTACATTTAAGTATAATTTTTCATAAGCCATACTTATGTGGCGTCGATCCTGTATTTAAAGAAATAAATTGGAGTCGCCCTATTTCCATTCTTCAGGTCCCATAAATAGAATGAATTAATGAGTTACAAGAAGGCATCTTCTTCTAATTGATAATATCCATGCATATTTACTAATATCAGTACTATTGGAATAAATACAAAAATCTCCTCTTCTGCAAAGCTTAAGAAATTATGTTTTTGTAACCAAAGAGCTTCAGTTCTCTACAATTTATGCTTTAACTACTGATAACTCACTAGGCATTCGAAAAGCTTGGAATTAATAAAGGGATGGCTGAAGCTGTCTTAATTACTTAAATCACACCAAATTTTCATTACATTTAATTCAATTTAGATATTGATGTTTATGGAGAGTCGACGTTTTCTCATGTCATTGCAAGAAATACAAGATGAATAGATTATAAGGATTTTATCTCATTGAAACCACAATGCAAATTCATGTTTCTTGTTGCGCTATGTACATGTTACAGTCAAAATTTTCATGGTTTGAACGAAATTTGTGAACCAAAGAGCATCCTGCAAATTGGGAGATCATTTGCATTTGAAACAGAAACAATCCATTAATATATATTAGTATGAATACTATTGAGATAAATATGAAAACTTTCTCCATTAATACATATTAGTATGAATACTATTGAAATAGATATCAAACCTTTCTCTTGACCAATACTTAGGCTGTTATTTGGCCACCAGGCCCCGGGTTCGCGGTACCCACCAATATGTGCCATGTTCTGTCATATACATCTTGCAGCCAAAGAACTTCAGTGATTTGCAGTTTATGCTTTTACTAGTGAGAACCCAGCAGGGGTTCAAAAACATTGCCATTAATAAATGGAAAAAAAAAGGTTTTTCTTCTGTCAGATACTTATCTCTTTTTCCCCTTTTCCTTCTCCCATTCATTATGGATTTCTGGTTTTATAATTAGTCATCTTTGTATGATGGGTGCTTGTAGGGTTCGTAGGCTGGCATATCTTCATTTCCATTTGTATCTTCACACGACGAATCCGACCGACCGTTTTTCCTTTGCACACCTAGGCAATTTTATCGCTGTGGTTGTTGGGTTGGCACATACAAACTAGCCTTTTCATCTTCCCGTTGGTTATTTCTTTCTGGATATATACTCAGTCGCCTTTCTATGGTATCCGGTTCTAGAGTTGGTGGGCTGACATGTCTTCATCTCCATGCATATCCTCACAACATGGATCCGACCGACTGTTGTTCCTTTCCATACTTAGGCAATTTTATGGTTGCCACTGTAGGGTTGGCGCTTATGAACCCGACTGTTTATCATTCTGTTATATAAATATTGCACTCAAAACATCTGTGATATACAATTCCACCACGGGTTCCTTGTATACATTGACTTTGTTCAAAGTATTTGTTGCTACTTTCCATCCCCAACAACTTCACGTCCTTCCATGATATGCATCTTCCACTCAAAATTTGTGTGATCTACAATAACATTGTGGAATCCTCCGTCCTTTTTCCCTTTTTTTCTTCCCATGTATTATGGGACTATAAAGTATGGACATGATATTTTTTTGAGCATGTATGGATTGCGCATTCCATACCTAGCCACATTTTGGATCGCACGTTCTCGGGCGAGAGGGCTCAAAATTAGGCCTCCATTGTTCCATGCCCTGCAAATAGCACCCTGAATCTGCAATATACAAATTGACAAGAAAACCTGGGGACTACCTGACTGAACATTGCATTTCTATTTTTCTATTTCTTCCAAACAACGCTCCCAGTTCTGCGATATACAAATTGACACATGGAGTCCAGGGCTGGCGAGGTGGAGATTGCCATTGTTTACGGATGGCAATCCCTGTCAAGTATCTAACAATATCTATTTTTTTTTTGTCAATACTTAATTAGCTCTCAGTGGTGACAACTGGACAGAGAGGTTCAAAACAATTGGCATCACACCCTTCACAATATACAAATTCACTACCGGATTCCCACATTGTTCTCTCTTCCTTGTTACAGATTATGCATTCAAATTTTTGGAGCGATACAATTGGAACCTCGGGGCCTGGCATCTTCTGCGAAGACTTTGTCATCCTATTTTGCATCCTCCTGTTGTCGGGTTCATGAAATGTCCAACTCTTGGATATTGTTTCGGGTTGGCACGAAACTTCGTTCTACCATGGTTCACAAATGTTTCAAAGTATTTGTTGTTGCCTTCCATCTTCACTAACTTCCTCTCGTTCCTAATATAGATTGGTTTTGCTCTTACTAGTGACAACTGAACACAATGGTACGAAACAGTTGGCATCCGACCCTTCGCAATATAAAAATTGACTACCGAGTTCACATCTTCTACTCAAAATTTCCGTGATCTGCAATTCCACCGCGGACTCCTTAGTCCTTTTTCCCTTTTCTTCTTCCCGTGTATTATGGCTCTCTGGTTATATAATTATTCGCCTTTCTATCATCGCAGGTTCGAGCGTTGGTGGTATGACATATATTTATGTCCATCTATATATTGACACCACGAAGCCGACCCACCGCTGTTGCTTTCCATACCTAGCCAATTTTACAACCGTGGTTGTCGAGTTGGCGGTTTCGAACTCTGCTTCCTGTTCCAAGAAAATCCATTGTTTTAAAGCAAACTAATTTGGAAATGGTATTTTTTTTGTGTTTTTCTCCATGAACCCATGTAACATATGTTATTACTATTCTATTGTATGCTTTTAAATGTTCATGTAATTTCCAAAGAAATGTTCGCAACTCTGCTTGTCAATTTGTATATCTATAGTCCGCAACTCCGCTTTTCAATTTGTATATCGCAGAACTGTGGGTGCTATTTGTAGGGAACGAAACATCAAATGCCCAATTTTGAACCTGCCAACCCGAGAACTCGCGATCCAAAATACAAATTAACTACTGGGTTCACATCTTCTACTCAAAATTTTTGTGATCTACAATTCCACCGCAGACTCCTTAGTCCTTTTGCCCTTTTCTTGTTCCCGTGTATTATGCCTCTCTAGTTATATACTTAGTCTCCTTTCTATCATTGCGGGGTCCAGCATTCGTGAGCTGACATATCTTTATCTCCATCTATATAATGACACGACGAATCCGACCAACCGTTGTTGGTTTCCATACCCAATTTTACAGCCGCGGTTGCCAGGTTGGCAGTTTCGAACTCTGCTTCTATTTTTGTGATGTACATCTTGCACTCAAAAATTCTGTGATCTACAATTCTACCGCGGACTCGAATTCGCAAGCTTCACCCTACCATGGTTCACAAATGTTTCTAGTATCTGTGGCTATCTTCCATCCCAACTAACTTCTTGTCCTTCCTAATATACATTGGTTGTGCTCTTACTAATGACTCTTTCTAGTGGAAACTGCAAATACTAATACAAAACAAGTCGCATCCAACCCTTCGCAATATAGAAATGCACTACCGGGTTCTGACATCATCCCCTCTTTCATGTTACAAATTATTCATTCAAATGTTCAGAACGATACAATTTGACCGTTGGGGCCTCGCGTCTTCTAGGGAGACCTTCTTACCCTTTTTTGGATTCTCCTATTCACGGGTTCACGAAATCTCCATTTCTTAGTCACTGTTTTAGGTTGGCGCATTCAAACTCCACTGCTTCTTGTTCCGTGATATACATATTGTACTCAAAATTTCCATGATTTACAATTCCACTGCAGAATCTTTGGTCCTTTTTCCCTTGTCTTCTTTCCTTTCTATGGTTGTGGGTTCCAGCATTGGCGGGTTGACATATCTTTATCTCCATCTATGGCCATACTCAGCCAATTTTATGGCCACAATTGTCGGCTTGGCGGTTTCAAACTCTGCTTCTTGTTGCGTCATGTACATCTTGCACTCAAAACTTCTGTGATCTACAATTCCAGTGTGGATTCGTCGAACTTGCAAGATTCACTCTACCACGGCTCTCAAATGTTTCAAAGTATCTCTTGCTGCCTTCCATCCACACTAACTTCATGTCCTTCTTGATATACATTAGTTATGCTCTTACTAGTCATATACAAATTGCCCTCTAGACTATCTTGCCATACCCTCTTCGTCATTAGTCGTATTGCACTCAAAAGGTTCTGAGACATACAATTTGGCCCTCGCGCCCTCACCTTCAACAATTCTACCTAGTAACCCTATTTCAAAGTTGTTTTTCCCGTGCTCATGACCTTCGTACTTTCTTACTACGCGATTAGAAACCTTTCATGCTAACAGTTGACCATGCAGGAACCGTCAACATTGTAATTAATACACGAAATGATCAAGGAGATCTCCCATTATTATGCATTAAACCAAGATGTGCGGAGAGTTTTTTTTTCCCTTCCGATTGTTCATCTCAAACATGCGTCGTCGTGTTGGCTCGCTCAAGAAATATACAATGCTTAATCACTCATTGCAATATCCACCATGTTCTCATTTCTATGTATGTGATTACTAGTGTTTAAAGTTAACAACGCATCATGCAATAGCCGTCAAACTTGTCATTAATGAATGAAATTCTCGAGGACATCTCTCATTCACACGCTTTGGACCGCTATTTACGCAGGATTATATTATCCCTTCCAACTTTTCATTCCATCCATCATCTGGAGAAAACAAACGTTCTTGTAGACTTATGGCATCAGGTCGGAAACAATTTTGTGGAGATATAGTAAATATCTTCAGACATCAGGACCAGAACTTCCAGTGGTCTAGGGCATACTTTTACTATTCATCCCATTCCTCCCAGAATGAAGTTATTTGGACGTCTGGTATCGCTCGTGTAGGCTGCATCCCTGACGTTTTTTACTGTAAGGAGGTGGTCTCTTGGTGCATCGAAAGATATATTCCAGGCCAAAGAATTATTCCACTGTGCAACCATTCTCCCGTTTCTTTGTCACCTCAAGCCTTCCGCAAGATGTTAAAATTTTCGTAGCCAACATTGACGTTCAGAGGACAAGACTGCAAGCAGTTTCTAGAAAAACATGATAATGGGTTGGACATCTTAGCCGACTTCCTCGAAGAACCGACAACAGTTCCTAAAGATATCACAAAGTTGCAGGTAAGTTCCTTTAGAAATCCATTCCAGGGAATTGCTTGGCTATTTACAAGAATAACGGGACATGCATCAATGACAAGCATTTCCCATATAATTATTTATATTTTGTATTTCAAAGTCAAGGAAAAATACATTTTCGATTGGGGGAAGCTAATTTCCATTGATCTATGTTCCTAGTTGTCACTATTCAAAGAATCGAATAAATTTTATATGTCATCCTACTTGATTTTCGCAATAGTTCATTGTTTCCTGTTTCCAAAACTTTCTCTTTCCAATAAGATAAAATGTGGATTCGACCCAGTACATTCTGGTACGAGGCCCTGTGGATGCACAAGGCCTCCCATTGTTTTTATGAAGTTTTTAATGGATTTGTCTCAGTTTTCAAAGATTTATTGTTAGCCAAGGATGCTCCATGGATGTCTAGCTAGGAAACCAAGTTTTTGAATAAGAAGGGCTCACTTGAAGAAAAGGAAAATCACAGTGTCCTCATGGTCTTTGGCTCTAAGGAAAATATTGCTTTCCTTCCATGCCACATCATGGACAAGATGTTTGTTGCAGAAATAGCAAGGCAATACAACGAATGGTTGCATTTTTTCCATGACAAGGAAAAAAAAATAGTTCATTCCTCTGCCCTGGAAAGTCGGAGACTTCGTGTGTAGAAACATGGACAATATTGACGAGTTTGCCACCCATTTCAAGAAATTGAACCTAACGTATGCTGAAAGGCTAAAAGGGTTCGACCCTAATGGGATATTTCGAGAACATTTACTAGAAGTTGGCTTTAACATCTCTTTTATCCATAGACATCTGACCCAAGACAGGGACAGTGTGGACAACAATCCTGCTTCTACCAATTGCGACGCAGAGACATTGCAAAGCGCGACTGAATTGTACAGACAACATGTAAAAGTATCTGGCGAGAAAAGTACCCAGTCCCCCGCCAGCACTCCCAAGACCACGACATCACGGAGCATCACTTCAACGACCCATCCCAGTAAGAAAGCAACCCAGAAATATTCGAATGGAGGAGGAGATAAGAACCCTCCTCACATAAAAATTGATAATTCTCACAAACTTCCAGTGACGAAGAAGAGAAAAAGCAATGCAGGCCAGGAGGAGGAACCCAAAATTGAAAGTGAACAGCTGCAACTTGAAATTGAAACTAGGCACATGCACAAAATTGGGTCGTTCACGATGGAGATATCTGAGACCGATTTTTTTTACGAAGATGAATCCTTCGTATTCTAGAGCGTTGTTTTTTACAGCCAATCTAAAAGTATGGTCATTGAAAAGAGAGATGTAACAAAAAGGAAAGGCAAATCTCGCACAAATATTAACTTTAAGAAAATTCAGTCATCCCAAATCTCCTCATTTCACCAAGTAACCAGTGAAATTCTTCATGATTGCATTGGAGGAATTGAGATGGAAAATGCCAATCTGAAAGACTGCCTCAACGAATTTGAGCAGGCTTTCATTACAACTCCAAAATTTTCTAGTCCTTTGGCAAAAATCGTGCCTGCTACCACTGCAACTAAGATGAAAGTATCATCTACCCTTCTTGCATGCTCTAGATCCCTTGCAGAGAATAACATCAACAAAAGAATGAAGCTAGTTATTGAAGCCTGGGAAACATCGCAAAATTTAGTTTCCTTCGGAAAGAAGGCAAATGGTTTCCTGGAAAATTTGGAGGCAAATTTAAAAAAGGACCAGCATTTTTGTGAACAAGTGCTGACCCATTTTTCCAACTATGCCATCAACACATCGGAACTGAAAAGAAGACAAGAGAAACTCCCCTCGCCAAAGCGGGCCAAAAAATTAAAAGCATGTTGGCAAAAAAAAATTAACAACCTGGAGCTCATTGTCAAATCATGTAAACAACTCATATCAAAAAAGGAAAATTTATTCACAAACTTGATCCAAATGGACTTAGCTAGAAGTACCAACGAGGTTCAAGACCCAAACTTAATTCTCAAATCCTTGTCAATCACGAAAGAAGCCTTCCAGGAACAAGTTGATATTTTAAAGGGGTTGTCTTTTGAAAAGTTTTACGGCATAACTAAACATCATCTATATGACCACCAACGTTGGGTACTGGAGTATGCAACACACAATGAAGAAATTGAACAAAGTCTGCATAGTATTTCAATGGATCTAAGGAAATTAGAAAACAACCTTTACGACATAGAAATTTGGGATGAAATCAACATGCCCCCCATGAAAATCTACATCAAAGAATGGTTCCAACAGAGAATGGACAACCTCGTCCAGGAAGGGAAACAACCATTGGACAAGACTCCAATGGCCACCGACAACAGAAACAAAAATGCATTGGGTTCATAGTAAGTATATACTGGCATCTTGTTTTCTTTATCAATCTAGTTTAAGTCTATACTGTCATCTTGTTTTCTTTATCAATCCACTTATGACCTCTTTAAATAAAAACTATAACCAAAGACTCATAACTTCCAATTTCTTCTTTTCAGGTCTTCCTCTCTACTGTCGCACACTTCTCCTTTCGACATTTCTAATTCTTGTAATTATTTCTTTTTATGGTCCGCGAGAGCCCCAATCCCAGTCTATATGACAAATGCATTTAAATTTCCAAAAAGATGTAACACACATTATTATTTTTTGATAAATTCCAAAGAAAACTGATTCGGGAATGCATTTATTGTATACTAAATTTTGGTTGTCCAGGAACCTTTCTCATTTCTTCCAAAGAAAACTAATTCAGGTCTGCTACATTTCTTGTGTCCTAATGTATGCTAATTTTTTTGTCTTGCATGTTACTATTGTATCGAATGCTAACTTTTTGGGTCTCCAGGAACCTATACTTTGATAAAATAAAATAAAAACTTTTTTCCAAAAGCCTTTTCTTTCAAACAAACTATTTCGGAAATGCTATTTTTTTTGTCTTTTTCTCCATGAACCTATGTAGCAAACGTTATTATATGTAATAGACATTATTTTAAATTTCTATAGTCCACAAGAATGATTCTCAATTTGTATATCGCGGAAATCTCGGTCCTATTTGTAGGCCACGGAACAAGAGAGGCTCAATTTTGAGCTCGCCAGCCTAAGAAAATTTTGATAAATTCCAAAGAAAACTAATTTGGGAATGCATTTATTGTATACTGAATTTTGGCTGTCCAGGAACCTTTCTCATTTCTTCCAAAGAAAACTAATTCGGGTCTGCTACATTTATTATGTCCTAATGTATGCTAACTTTTTTATCTTGCACGACGTTGTTACTATTGTATTGTATGCTAACTGTTTGGGTGTCCAGGAACCTATACTTTGATAAATTTTGAATTTTCTTCTGTCCAGAAGCATTTGCTTTCAAACAAACTAATTCAGAAATGCTAATTTTTGTCTTTTTCTCCACGAACCTATGTAATAGACATTATTATATGTAATAGAGATTATTTATTTTTGATAAATTTCTATAGTCCGCAAGTATGCTTCTTAATTTTTATATCGCAGAACTCTCGGTCCTATTTGTAGGCCACAGAACAAGAGAGGCCCAAGTTTGAGCCCGCCAGCCTGAGAACCCGCAATCCAAAAAGTGGCTAAGTATGGAGGTCTGCTACATATTTTGTGTCATATTCTATGCTTAATTTTTTGTCTGTTGGATTGTCAATTTTTATATCGCGGAACTCTCAATGCTATTTGTAGGCCACGAAACAACATAGGCCCAATTTTGAGCCCACCAACCTGAGAACCCACGATCGAAACACTAGCTAAGTATGGAGGTCTGCTACATTTTTTTGTGTCCTATTCTATGCTAATTTTTTTATCTTGCACGACGTTGTTATTATTCTAGATCCTATACTTTGGGTATCCAGGATCCTATACTTTGATAGATTTCGATTTTTATTCTGTCCAGAACCCTTTGTTTTAAAGCAAACAAGTTCGGGAATGCTAATTTTTTTGTGTTTTTTCTCCACGAACCTATGTAACAGACGTTATCACTACTCTATTGTATGTTTTTAAATGTTGATGTAATTTCCAGAGATATGTACCAGACATTATTTATTTTTTTATAAGTTTATATAGTACGTAAGTTTGCTTCTCAATTTTTATATCACGGAACTTTCCGAGCTATTTGTAGGCCACGAAACAACAGAGGCCCATTTTTGAGCCCGCCAGGACGAGAACCCGCGATCTAAAAACTCGCTAAGTATGGAATGAGGGCTTCGTGCATGCTCTATAAAGGCTCATCCCCATACTTTGTAAAAGTACATATTTCGTATGTTTAAAACTAAATATCTACCTTATAAAATTTAAAATTTCAATTTCTTTTGTGTCCAGGATCCCTTGTTTTAAAGATAACTAATTTGGGAATGCTAATTTCTTTGTGTTTTTTTCCACGAACCTATGTAACAGAGGTTGCTATTATATTTTTGTGTTCCCCTCCACAAGCGTATGTAAAACGTATGTAAATAAAACTAATTCGGCGATGCTAAATTTTTTTGTTTACAACAAAAGCCTTTGTTTTAAAGAAAACCAATTCAGGAATGCTAATTTTTTCGCATTTTTCTCCACGAACCTACGTATCAGATGTTATTACTATTCTATCGTATGCTTTTAAATGTTCATGTAATTTTCTGAGATATGTAACAAACATTATTATTTTCTGATAAATTTCTATAGTCCGCAACTCCACTTGTCTATTTGTATATCGCGAAACTGTGGGTGCTATTTGTAGGTCACAGAACATCAGACACCCAATTTTGTTTGTCCAAGAACCTTTTAAATGTTGATATTTTTGGATATATTCCAGGAAGAACTAATTCAGGAATACTATGTTCTGCATGCAAACCAAATGTATTTCTACTTGCTAGCCACATGTCTGTACTTACTCGCATTTACTCCCATCCCAAACTAGCAGGGACTATGTTGCCATGCAAGACTTGTTTGATTTGCAATTTCAAGCATCACAATCAATTTAAATTAGGCTATAGCTTGAAGCATGATTATTAATTGCAAAGACTGAAAACAATTATTTATTGAATTGATATTTATAATTTCCATCAAATATGACTAAATATTGAGGAAACACTTTTAAAAAGTCCACGTAGAAGTGGAAAATTTTAACCAAAATTTAAGCTAAGCGGATATTTTTTTGCTTCCCTCGTGGTTAACAATGAAATTCATACGATTTTCTTTCATTTCTCTACTTCGTTACTCTGCAAGGAACTTTGTTAGTGGTAATAATCCTTTCTGATTTATTTGTGCTTGTGAATGACTTTTTTCTTTCTTTT
>SNQJ01S0066318.1:26620-41949 GCA_010110895.2 Picea sitchensis | reverse complement strand
CCATCTATGTCTCCCTGTCCCTCACTCTCTTTTTCTTCTTCTCTTCCCCTCTCACACTCTCTTTATTCCTCTCTCTACATCCCCCCTCCTTACATCACAAGGAAAGAAATGGCCTTGAACTAGACATGTCAAGACCTTGACCTAAACCTAGACATATAAATACCTAGACATGGAAAGACCTGGACCATGACCTAGACCTATACGATTACCATTATGTAGACCATTTCATATACCTAGACCACAACCTAGACCATGACATAGAGCTATAGCTACATTTATATGATGACCTAGAACTTGACATAGATTATGACCTAGACCACGACATAGATCTATATATAGAGTAAGACGATGACCTAGAACTTGATATAGACCATGACATAGACCCCCATACTCTCACTCTCTCTCTACCCCCCCATACTCTCACTCTCTCAGTCTCTACCCCCCTCCCTCCCCTCCACCCCCCCTCTCTTTGTCCCTGACTCTCTTTTTCTTTCCCTCTCCCCCTCTCACACTCTCTTTATTCCTCTCTATGCATCCCTCCTCCCAACATCGTAAGGAAAGAAATGGCCTTGACCTAGACATGTCAAGAACTAGACCTAAACCTATACATAGCAGGACCTTGACATGGCAATACCTGGAGCATGACCTAAACCTATGCGATGACCATGACATAGAACTAGAGCTATATTTATACGATGACCCATATCTTGATGTAGACCATGACCTAGACCACAACATAGAGCTAGATCTATATTTAGATGTTAACCTAGAGCTTGACGTAGACCATGACATAGACCCCCCTAGCTCCATCTAAGCCTAGGAATAACTTATACTCAATCCTTAACCATATCTACACTTGAGCCCTAAGTGCACTATGCATATACCTTGTGTACAACCCTTACACCGACATCACCCACATCTTTGTGCTCTAACCATTTCTCTATCCTTGAAAACACTTTCAATCCTAACCCATTAGGCCTTAGTTTTACCCATACCCCTATACATATTTATTCATAAATATGTTTGGTGTATATTAAATGCTATATCCATTGCATTAAGAGAACACACACGCTCCTATGACTTGACTTATTTGTAGCTATTGGTAGTTTATGCTCAGCATAAGTGTGTGTGTTTCTAGAACGTGCACATGCTTTAGTGTGTGTGTTCTTGCTGAGAATGTTTTGGTGCCAATCATACCCCACCTCACCTATCTCATGGTCGACAAAAATCCGCGGCATCTTCAGAAAAAAACAACAACCTGCAGAGATAGGTTTTACTTATTTTAGTGTTCTTGTTAGATTCATATAGACTTTTTTGTTATTGCCAGAACATTGTAGGAAAATTTTCAAGAAAAAATTGTCAAGTGCAATTGGAATTGTTGTTTGTATCTACTTGTGTCTTCTTGGAATTGGAAGACAATTTTTTCCAAGTGCAATTGGAATTGTTGTTTGTATCTTCTTGTCTCTTCTTGGAATTGGAAGACAAATTTGTCCAAGTGCAATTGGAATTGTTTTTTGTATCTTCTTATGTCTACTTGAAATTGGAAGACAATTTTATCCAAGTGAAACTGGAATTCTTGTTTGTATCTTCTTGTATCTTCTTGGAATTGGAAGAAAAATTTGTCCAAGTGCAATTCAAATTGTTGTTTGTATCTTATTGTGTCTTCTTGGAATTGGAAGAAAAATTTGTCCAAGTGCAATTGGAATTGGAATTATTAGATGTGTCTTCTTTTGTAATAGAAAAACAAATTTATCCACTTGGTTGTGCCCTATTAGATAATACAAAGAAAAAAGTGTGGTGGATGTTTGGAAGCCAATTTTATCTTTAAACATGGGGAACTACCAAAATCGAGAAAGAAAGTCCTTAAGAAAAAAAAAATCGATCGAAAAGGTAGAAGAAGAAAGAGAAAAATCAAAGTTATGTATGTCAAAGCATAGGATTTCAGAAGAGGGAAATCTAACTTCTATCAGAGTATATTCTTCTATTGTTTCTCCTCCATCACCAGAAGCAAAGTGCAAGACTTCATTAGAGTTCAATCCAAACAATATCTCATCAAGACAACTTTTTGTGGATGACTAGATGATGGAGGATTTGCTTGGAGATGATTATACAATGGATGAAATTAGAGAAGCAACTGGTGTAAAACATTGTGGTGAAGAAGGTCCTATGGTGCAATCTCTTATTGGACAGTCAAATGTTCCAGAAACTAGACAATCCCATGTCCACTCTCCTCCCACAGTTTATCCGTTAGTGATTGAAGGGGCAAGAAATGCAACATTGTTAAGTCCACAACGGGGAGGTCAAGAGTGCCAGAATAGGGGTTCATCATCCCTACCTAGATTGATCATTATGCGGAGAAGAACTCCTAAATTCATTTGGGTCGATGGAATTGGTCTAGCTTCACTTGAAGGTAATTTCCCTAAACGCATTGTTTGTTATCACTCTTATAAAATCATTCAAAAATATTTTGGACCAAAATCTAATGCTGCTAAATGTCAATTATTTTTATCTTTGCTAAAATCTAGAAGTTCGATTGTTGTTAGGAGAATTTTAGGCATTAAAATAGTCAAAAGTGTAGAAACAAGTCATCATATTGTTAAAACCTTATAGATTCTTTTCAAAGAATTGGTAAGAAGTCTCATTCTAAAGACCACAATGCAACCCGATGTGTCTTGTCCTAGTCAATTGTTAGCAAGATCACAAGAAAACATCATTTTCTACAACAAACCTCTCACCTCTTGAAATGTAATGTCAAAAACCTTGGAAATTATTCTCGTAGACAAGATATCCTTGACATTGGTTCCCCAACATAATTGTGGGCCTTCATTAGAAGGCTACCTCGTTGTGACTTGAATTTAATTGAAGCGGTTAAGGGACTAGTTCAAGATTTCTAGCAAGAGAACACAAGGCCTTCTTCCAACCAAAAAGATGTACTAAAATTGAGAATGGGATCTAGGGACCGTGAATCCCATATTAAACACTTTCTTGACATTACACAGACAAAATTGTATTAGAGATTCATAACAGTACATAGTGCACTTAACTTAGGCCAAATATCTTTCCATAAATGTAAGCTTTGGCATGTTCGAATAAACACAATTCGTAACACATGTTGTTGTATATATAACATTGAGTATGGTTATTATTATCACACACACACACACACACACACACACACACATATTTCGTGTTTTTCATAACAGCCTTTTGCAGGAATGCCCAGTTATATTTCCACCATTGTCATCTCGAGACTTTATTCACAACATCTTGTGTACTACAAGGCCATAGGGTTTTACATTTCATCAAAAAGAATGCTTAGATGGGACATGCCCCAAGTGTGGTGGAATGGAATTACTCAACAAGTGCATCCATTTAAGCGATGAGTATGAATTGGGGAGGAATGAGGTTTCCTTGCAAAGATTTAAATATGTGACATATGATATTGATGGAGGAAAGGAAAGAAAAAATATATAATTGGTTAATTCTCAAGTACGAGTTTGTGACTTCATGAAAGACTTTGTCGAAAAGACACGAAATTATGTTCAGCATGTCCATGTGGCTAGATGGTAGGATGAGCATTTTAGAATATGCAGAGATACATTTTTTGTTCGTGTTGTGTTATCAATGGTTGATTTTGCTCAGAACTACACCCTTCAACCACAAAATGAGATTCAAATCCAATATTATCACTCAGATCAGGTCAACATAATGGTACATATCACATACATGCATGGACCAAATAGTAATGAACAAAGCATAGTTATATTGAAAGAATATCACTTCTACATAAGCGATGAACGGTGTCATGACTTAGCCTACACACAACATTGTTTTCAGTTGTTCTACCATCACCTTAAGGAGAAGAACATACAGATGGATCGACATTGGATTTGGTCAGATGGTTGCGCAAGCCAGCTCAAAAATGATCGTGTATTTCAATGGTTGTGTATGTTGCATAAAAAACTAAAGGTACCACACATTTGGAACTATTTTGAATCCAGGAACAGGAAAGGGGAGCATGATGGAGCAAGTGCATGTATAAAAAGAGAATTACACAGGCAAGAAATGAAGTTCACTACTACTTCCCTCATTCAATATGCAAAATCCAATGTTGAATGGTGTTCTTTAGTAATGGGAGAGGGAACAGGAGCCTATGAAGACCAATCACACAAGAAAGGACATGTACATAGATATTTTTGAGAGGTGGTTTATGTAGATCGATTACAGTGGTATGAATGCAAAACAATCTAGGGAACTTGTGGATTCCATTCAGTTAGAACATTAAACAATGCAATAGTTGAAATATGGAAAAGAAAACTCTCTTTCTTTTCTGGTCCATGTAGTAGTAATGAATGTGATGATTGTGAATCGACAGACTGGGTTGATAGATGGGATCGTGTATTACTCCCCATTGGTCAACATATAACTATGGAATTATCCCAATTGGAGGCGGACTAATCAAGTATTTCATAAGATTATGATCATGTCTAAGATCTCGTATTGCCAGGTTCATTGAATCCTTCTATTAAATTTTGAATAACTAGAATTAATGTTTTATGCTTTGGTCATTTAGTGGACTCACATTTTGGCATTCCATTTTTTTGCAGGGCACATATACATAGTGGTTTTCCCAAGAGATAATTAATGGGGCACTGATTATTTGTTGGAACGCTGATTAGAGGGAAAGCAGACCCTCATGTGATCAATAATAGACTCCGAAGGCATTGAATTTATGATAGGTTCGATGGTTATTAAAGGATAATATCTGACACAGGATGGAAGAACATGAAAGAAAGGTGGTTATGTATTTCAATATTATAAACTAGGTCAAGTCGTATACCACTTTATAAACTTGGTTATTGGTACAAACCTCCAACTACAAACAATTCCAAGTAAGAACTCATCAAAGGTATGAAACTTCTTTCCTTACTCTAAGCATGAGAAGTTAATGGAAACCACCAGTATTAGAAGTGATCCCGATGGTCTACTTGAATGACCATTTAGGTATGTAAAAAAAATAATTTTGGCTTCATTTTGACTGTTGTTAAAATATTTGTAATGTTGTTAAAATATAACCTACCTTAAAATATACCCATGTCATGCCTTGCTTTTCCATGCCTTTCCTTGCCTTGTCTTTCCTTGCCATTCATTCTTTGCCTTACCTTGACTTTCCATTCACGCCTCTCCATTACTTCACTTATCATGCCATGCCTTCCAATTCGTTGCCTTTATATGTCATTCCATGCCTTACATTGCCTTTCCATGCCTTTCCATGTCTTGCCTTGCCTTGCCATGCCTTGTCTTGCCTTTCCATGTCTTTCCTTGCCTTTCCATGCCATGCCTTGCCTTTCAATGCCATGCCTTTCCATACCATGCCATGCCATGTCATGCCTTTCCATGCCTTCACTTTCCTTGTCTTTCCTTCACTTTCCTTTCCTTTCCATTCATTCCTTGACTTGCCTTTCTATTCATTCCTTGTCTTTCCTTGCCTTTCCATTCATTCCTTTCCATGCCTTCTCTTTCAATTCCATGCCTTCCCATGACTCAACTTTCCATGCCATTCCATGCCTTGAATTTCCTTTCCATGCCTTGCCTTTCCATTCCATGTCTTTCCTTGCCTTGCCTTGTCATTCCATGCCATGCCTTTCCTTTCGATGCCATGCCATGCCTTGCCTTTCATTTCCTTGACTTTCCTTTCCATTTCATTATTTCCCTTCCTTACCTTGCCTTGCATTTCCATTCATGCCTTTCCATGCCTTCACTTGCCATGCCATCCCTTCCCATGCCTTTCCTTTGCATGCCATGCCTTCCCATACCATGCCTTGCCATACCATTCCATGCCTTGTCATGCCTTGCCTTGCCTTTCCATGCCATGTCTTGCCTTGTCATGCCTTGCTTTCCCTTGCCTTGCCTTCACTTGCCTTGCCTTCACTTTCCATGCCATGCCTTCCCATGCCTTGCCTTGCCATGCCTTTCCTTTTGGATAGTTTAGGTTGATATCCTACTATAACGTGATATACAAGATAATATATAAGGTGATTTCAAAACACCTAAAACCATTTATGGATATAGTCACAGCGGAAGAAAATTTAGGCTTACTAAAGAATACGTAGATCCATGACGCATTAACAATATCCCAAGAGACTTCCATTCTATTAAAAAAAAAGAATCTCAAGGTGGCTATATTGAAATTGGATTTATCCAAATAATTTGATAGAGTAAATTGGAATTTTATCAAATTGGTTTTGATCCAAATGGGAATGAGATTAAAATAGGTAAAATGGATGTTGGGGTGTCTGCAGAATGCTTAATTCATTGTGTTGATTAATGGGGTTCCCTCAAATTTCTTTAAAGCTACATCGGGCATAAGACAAGGATGTGTTTGATCTCCCTTCTTATTTTTAATCATAGTTTAAGATTTAAGTAGGATGTTGAAGTAAGAAAGGCATAATGCATCCCTCAGAGGAGTAAAGGTTACAGAGAGTGATGAAGTGACTCACCTTCATTTTGTTGATGAAATTTAATGCAGTGTCAAGGGAACTACCCAAGATGTAAAGGATTCAAAGGACACTTTATACCTATTTTTTAGATCCAAAGGTATGTCCATTAACATGGACAAATCATGTATCATTCTAAACAACTATTCGGAACTACGAATCCAACTCGATTCTAACAATTATTCCATCCCCTACCAAAATCCTAGATAGTGAATTCAAGTATCTTGGTTTTCATTTAAAACCTAACAATTATAGAAAAAGGATTGGGATTAGCTCATTCGAAAAATAGAAGTGAGAATAGAAATATGGGTCAATAGAATAGTGTGCAAAGGGGGAATACTTGTACTTGTTAAAGAAATGTTCCAAACCATCCCAATATATTGGAATTCAATAGCAGTTGTGCCCAAATAAGTCTTAACCAAAATCTGAAAACTAAGCTTCCGGTAAATGAGGTCTCGTTAGAAAAAACAACCCCATCTTTCCAAATGGTCTGTAATCGCCTCACCCAAAGAGTTTGAGGGTTGGGGAATCAAAGAAATACATCTTTTCACCAAGGATCTGGAAGGCAGAAACCTATGGAGACTAAATATGGGAGATTCTCTATGGACCCGAGTAATGCCCTCCAAATAATTTTCAAACATGTCCATCAACAATTGGTTTAGATCTCCATGTAAATCTGCAAAAGGATATATTGTGTGGAAGGTGTTGGTCAAAGCATTCCCATTGGTGGGAAATTGGAAAGTTTTGAAGGTAAGAAATGGAAGAATCATTCAGATCAACGAAGATCCCTTGCTAGGAGGAGGAAATAATTACTCCCTTTCTAAATCTCTAATTCACTCCTTAAGATACCATTAAATATACAACTTAAATAATAAAAATTTGGGAATATCCCAACCAAAAGGTTAGGATGGTTGGATTTCAGTGGACTCCTTAGAACTTTCTAAGGATCTATCAAAAGAATATAACTCTTACATTGGAAAAATTTATAAAAAACTCATCTCGATAGATGAAGAGATTAATGATTCTATTGTTTGTTCAAAGAACCCTAAATATGGTTCCTTTACAACCAAACTAGGCTACAAATTCTGGTTTGAATAATCCTTCACAAGCACCAAAAAATGGTGGTGGGAACTAATTTGGAAACTGAAGGCCCCACCACAATGAAAAATTACGCTATGGATTTCCCTAAATGACAAATTACTTACCTAGGAAAATGGGATAAAATGGGGCTTGTGTGGGTCTAATTGTTGTCTATTATGCAAAGAAAATTCTCAAACTTTATCTCATTTATTTATCTTATGTCCATATCCAGGTCAAGTTTTCTAGCTAGTCAAAGAAAATTTTGAAGCCAAGGAAGAATGGAACAAAAACAAGATGGAGGAATGTGTCAAATATTGGATTTAGTACATATTGGTCAATTGTATGCAGGGATTCCTAGAATTCTCATATCTAACATATGATGGGCCTGCAACAAAATCATTTTTAAGGATGAACTAATGCCACCGAAATTTATTGTTTTTCCCACGACAAATCAATCAGAAGAATTCAAAGAAGATCTGAAAGTGAAAAACCATCAGGTTTTGGTTATGCCTGATTTACATTATGAGACTCCATGGGGATTCTTTGATGGAGCAAATCAGGGGCATTCCCCATGTGTGGAGTTGGAGTAGTGCTCTATATCAATCATAATCATTCTATCTTCATAAAATCTGCTCCAAGGATAGGTTCAAACAATAGGGAAAATTCCATAGGTATTTGGACATTACTTAAGGAAGCTAAGAAAAAGGATGTCACGAAGCTACAAGTAATGGGAGATTCAAATATGGTGATAGGGAAAAAGGAAAAAACTCATCACAAGACATATGTCTTTCTACCATCATGTGAGATATCAAGCTGGCCATCTAGTCCTTCAAATTGCTTTCTTTTATCCATATTCTTCGAGAATTGAATACAAAGGTAGATGAATTATCCAAAGAAGCCCTCAACCTGTCAGTAGGAGCGTTTTGGATTCTATGAATTCCTCAAAGGAGAAGAAATAGAAGCTATGGAATTTAGTCTTTAGTAGCCTCTATGATAACCATAATTGTTTTGTACTCTTAGAAGTAAAGGAATTTTTTTTTAATGTATATGTATATAATCTTAAATGATAGGAACTAGACAATGACATAGACACCTTTTAGAGTTAACTAGATTTTATGAATAACTATTTAATAGACCTGTAAAAGCTCTTGTTTTAGATCGAAACATGTATTTCACTTTTTAGTGATAATATAATTTTTTATCCTCGAAATATATATATATATATATATATATATATATATATATATATATATATATATATATATATATATATATATATATATATTTAATTTCATGGTGATATCATTTTTCCCTATTTTGTACACTATGTTTCCTCACCATAATTGTAGAGTAACAAAACTTATCCTATTTTGTACACTATGTTTCCTCACCATAATTGTAGAGTAACAAAACTTATATATATATAAGATGTTTGAATTTCATAGTGATATCATTTTCCCCTATTTTGTACACTATGTTTCCTCACCATAATTGTAGAGTAACAAAACTCAGATGTTGAGGGTCTAATTAATTTGTAATTTAAAATTATTGATATCGCTTCTTCCATTTATTTCTTATCTAATGGGTTGATAACATTTTATTTCCGAATGCCATGATTTCATATTCTTGTTTTGCATTGTCCCAAAAAGATTTAGGATTTAGATTGTAACATCCTTCAAATTATTTTTCAATGATGCCTCCTTTTAATATATACTTTGCTTCTCTATGTGATTATCCTTTTATTTTCCTTTCTTTAAATTTATCTTTTCTATCCAACTTGTTTAAGGTAGTTAATCATAATGAGATGCAATTTCTTCTAGACGTGACATTCCTATTCAACTTATTGAGTAATTCTCTTTGCAAATTTTTGGACATTTTCCTTGGTAAGTTGAGGATTAAGTTGAACAATTTTTAATTTCAATCTGTGCTTTGGAACCTAGTGGACCATATGAATGCAATTGATGAATCCACTAAAATTACTTATATATAATGAAAAATCAACAAAATTAATTGAAATTTGAGGGAACTATATATTAAATTGATTCCCAGCTTTTTTAGTTATGGCACTTGAGACTAAAAAGGTAATGATATAAAAACATTATCCCAATTTTATAGGTAATTCACAAGTATAAGAACAAGATGAACTTTATCCTGCAAGACCAACCACCTGTATCAATACTAGTAACAACTTCTCCCCTATGAAATTGTGCTTTATCATGCTTCTAAAGCAGTCCCCAACTTGCCCGCAAGGGTGTCGACTGACTGGAAAGTGTCGTGTTAATGAAGGAAATATGTAAAGGAGGTCTCAAGTTCAATTCTAACCCCAACTTACCCGTGCCCCATGCTTGTGGGTTGTGTGGATGCACCTGGAGGTTATAGTGGTGGCAGATAGGAATCAACCCCGTGTCGTGCGAGTACAAGGACTTCTCAAGTTGTCGATTCCGCTAGCATTAAAAAAAAGGTCCCCAACTTGCTTTTATATTTCATAACTAATAGCGATTGATTTTTCATATTCTTCATCACTGGAAGAATTAATTATTCCATATGTAGTCCATTCTTATATTGTGAGGGAACAATACTTTCATGTACCATGTTATAATTGTAATGTGTATAAAAGAACATGGAACCTTTTTATAAAGTACCAATTTTATATGGAAATTCCCCAACAACATGCATTCCTTTGCTAGGTTCAAACAATGATTGTGCTCTTTTTTAGTCTAATATCATGTTCTCACTCTAATACCAATTGAGCGTAGGTTCATTTTATTTTTATTTCTTCTTTTATAAACTTGATTTTATGAGATGAAACCTACTCTCTTTGTCTTTTGGTCTACCCTTATCATAGTTTTTGTACCATCTCCTTGGTGTCTTGTCCGTGCAAACTTGTCCTTTTGTCTCATATTCATTACAAGAATCTAATTTGTAGATTTCATCATCTAAATCAAAATTTTCCATTATTGGTGGGATTATAATATCCCATATCTGCATAAATTTTCTTCTGCATAAATGACAATGACCTTAAGTTCTTATGTTAATAGTCTTTAGCAAAATGAAATGATTTTCCACAAAGATAACATCATTTTTTATCATTTTTCTTCTTTTAAAGAGCTACTTTCTTTCATGAGAAAATGTTTTTTTCCCAATAATTCCTTCTTCTTTTTTTGTATTCATCTCAAAATCTTCTTAACCAATATTCCTTTGGAAGTGATCTTTTTCTTTTTACAATTTTCCATAGGTTTTCAAAAAAGAACATTAGAAATTTTGTGTGTAAACATTATATTTTTTTTATTACTTTTTATGAATTTTTATCCATACAAAAATCTTCTATAAAAATTCTAACCATTTTGTTTTGCATCATGAACATTTTCAGGGATGGCATGTAGCATTCTTTTTGTTATATTTTTCTTTATGGTGTTGTCTTTTGCATGGCCAATATTAAATGTTAATTTATCATAGTCATCCAAGAATTTATTGAATCCCTTGATGCTAAATGCTTTCATTCCCATTAGCATTTTAAGATCACTATGATTTGATATTTCTCGATGTGATTTAAATGCAACCACAATGGTTTTCTCAAGAGACTCAATATCTATAATCCGTGCTTTATAAAATGGATTTTGTCCTATAAAAACTATATGCTCATTTTTATCATTTTCCACGAGAGGTTGCTTTTCCATCTAGAAAATTAATATACTTTCAAATTAATTTACGGTGCATTCTACCATCTCATCATATGTAAATTTGTTGTCTTCCTGTAATAAATGACAAAGATTAACCCATTTGTGTAATCTTCTTTCTCTTTGACATGCAGAGAGATTAACAAACTCTAAATGTAGATTTCAAGAAGACTTGATATCCAATTTTTTATTTGATTTTTGATATTTTTCATATTCTACTCTACCAAATCTAGGAAATGGTTTTAGGTATGGCCTTTAATTGATGTCTTTGTCTTTTTGTTTTTCTTATATTGTCAATTTCTACTCTACCAAATCTAGGAAATGGTTTTAGGTATGGCCTTTAATCGATGTCTTTGTCTTTTTATTTTTTTCATCTCATCAAGTAATTATCTTAGTTCTATCATTTTCTCTTGTGTTAACTTCTCTTAAATTTCTATATTCTTGACTAATGTATTGTACATATCTTTGAATTCACTTATAAACCTGTTTACAAATTTTTATGTCATCCATGTATATGTAGAAATATTTGAATAAGATGCTTTCATTCTAGTGGAATTTCCTTTTAGTTATGAAAGATTCACCTTGAGACTTTGGAATTCATTATCCAATAGTCTGTTTTGTACCATAATATGATGTGTGCAGAAAACATTCATTTTTTGTGCCAATTATTTTGTCTTTGTTTAATCATCAAGGAATTGTCTCCTTGTGTGATCATAATTGGTTGATTTTGCACCTTCCAATTATTGAATTGGGACTCCCTAAAGGATTTCCATGTGGGTAAAGAATACATATGATCTCTCAAACTTAACATGGGAAACATGGACATATAGGTCATATGTGGGAAGGATTTGAATCGAATATTTTTGGCTTTATGAAGTCCAAGCTGTTTTTATGAATGTTGAGAGGCAACTGAATCTAGTTAATATAAGGAAAACAAATTGTTGTTGTTAATTTTCTTCTTGTAGGCATGTGTTTAAGAGATAGCTTGCATCCTACGAAATTTGTATTATTTACACATAAATGGTCTAGCTCTTTTTTGAAAATATATTTTTCAATTTTAATGATATTTTCTTCAACATATCAATAGATATCTATGAATCTACCATAGGCTATCAAATTTTGTCTAACTATTGTAAACCTTAATCCTTAGGGTAGATTACCATTAGCCAAGAATGTGTTTTGTAGTTTAAATAATGCTCGGCCTCTTACAACAAGATATGATATGTTGGGGTTTAATTTTACTCATCTTAGTTCTATGCACATCAACAACCTATGTAGAGTAATCCAATGAAATAAAGTCACATTGTAATTAAGTTGAACAACACACTAGTTCTATTTATCAAATTGATATTCAAATTGAAATTAACAAGGTTCCAACCATTCCAAAAAGATAATATCTATAACATTGATTAAGTATTCAACATTGAATTCAAATGCTATCAAAGAATTAATAAAAAAATTAAATTCAAATGCTATCAAAAAATTAATAAAAAAATCTAATGAGAACAAATGTACATGTATGTGACCACTAACGAGACCTCTTTTACATTTTTCCTCTATCAAAAAGTGTAGGAATATGAGGATGACTCTTTGATCCAATAGTTTTAATATCAACCTCAAAAATATTTAATGGAGGTTGTAAATAGAGCCTTTACATTTTTTTTTTATTATATAAGTCGTTAATAAGAGAGTGAGGGAATGCATGCTAGTCCTTGATATGGTTTTTTTTATATACATATTTATGAAATTATTAACATCCAATAATAAAGAAGAATTAAGGATGGATTGGGATCTAGTGAAGACATATTTGTGTGTTTCTTTGCAATTACCAAATCTCAAAACATTTTACAACTTTTTACAACATAATATGAGATAGATGTGTACTTCTTTCAATGCTTAACATGGAATTGACAAGTTGTATTTAAAAAAATTATTAATAACAAACAAAATATTTCAATGCCTACCANTATATATATATATAAGTAGGTGTTATGAATGTACAAGTCTACCATTGTGGTTGATGTACATCGTTGCTATGAATCAGATCTAATACGAAGGTATTGCTATTGTTGAAACGTCATCAAAAGAAATCATTGATTGCCTATGCAATTCAAATGAAACAGAATCATTCATAGATCCTGTAAAATGAAATGGAATCATTGAATTTAAAGGTCATAGGCTAAAGGTTCTATGAAATGATGATTTTTGGGGGGGATATTTGCCTTAAATCCGACGAGAAATTGTCGGATTCGTAGATTTGAGTGATTATTTATGTATATTCTGAGTGCCTTGAGAGTTTTTCAGCGTGCTGAGTTCATTTTTGCATTCAGAAATGGATTTTGAACAACAAAAAATAGTGATTCGTGTAAATTTATATCATTGGATTCCGACTAAAAAAACGATTTCATAAAACAACAACTAGCCAACGCCTTTGTAAAGTGGAAAATTTTCGCTTTCTATGTAAAGTGGAATTCTACGGTTGATTGAATGCAAGTTCTTAAGTATACATTCTTAAGTATACACTATTCGATTTGCGATTTCAAGAATCACGATCAATTCGAATTAAGCTTTAGCCTTAAGCGTGGTTATTAATTGCAAAGACTATAGCAATAAGATCATATACCTTCAAGTAGCATTAGCCGTAATCCTCTACACAAGACCAAATACTACCCTGTTACAATTTAACATATTGCCAAGAAACAAAGTTATATATATATATATATATATATATATATATATATAACAACCAAGTGACACTAAATCATTGGAAGCTAGGAATTGCTCACCTACCATAATGATGGATCAGGTTTACTAGGTCATTAATCTCTTACATTTATGAGAATAACTAGCTTAGATCCATCTTAACTTTGGATCTACCAAGTGCCTAGCCAGATCAAATCCAAATCTTTTTTTAGAGTGCAAAACTTGAAGAAATATTTGCACATAGATTTGATCCCTCTCTGTGCTTAGTAAATAAAAAATTTAAATGAATTAAATGAATATTATAGAAAATCTTCATTGAGTATATGCATATGTTTGAAATGAATCTCATAAATTGAAATTTATTAAAAAAATATTTTTAATATAAAAAATACTAAAACAAAAAAGTCACTTCCCATTCAAACTTTTTAATCTTGATACCTTGTCTTTTTTGTTTTGCAATGTAAATAGTTTTTTTCTCCAGTCTTTTATTTTCTTCATAATTTTATCTCATTATTTTTCATGTTTTATATATATATATATATATAATAATGATTTTAATTATAAATACTAATAAAATGATGAACTTTAGCTTATCACTCAGAAACTCTTTTGCAACAATATAATACATAATTTGAATTTACCAAATTCACGAGACATTGAAAAGGAAGAATTCCTTTCCGATCTCATGAACTCGTGGCCTGACAAAAGTCAAGAAAAACAAAAACAAAAGAATACTAAACAAACCATCTCACCTGCGAGTCTAAGCCAATCTATTCATTATCCTTTATACATGCATTAAGCTGTACAACCCTGGAAAAAGGAACCAACGGCCCCTTTGCAAAGGCTCTGATATTATACAAGGCTAGGCTGAGAGGCGATGGCTATGGAGAACTGGGGAAATACTCTAGTGCAGACCTTGGCAGAGAGTGGAATCCAAACGGTTTGGTTGGTGATGGTTCAAAAAATTGAATACGTCAAAAGATCCACACCATGTCGAAGAAGTGTATTAAGAAAAATGAAATGAAAAATGGTTGTTAAAAAAATGTTTATTTTTATTAATGGTTTTTAAAAAAATGTTCATTTTCATTTTTATATATATATTTTTTTTTCTGTAAGTTGCATATTAAAATTTCATAAAAAGGATTTTTTTCAAATTATCATTTACTTATATATCTTAAATGAGTGATACATTTATGGATAACTTTATTTGAGTTGTATCTTATATCTAATATTTGAAGTGAAAGTTGTCTGCAGGGATATAAATGGAAGGAAATATGTAAAAAGAGGTCTCAAAGTCGATTCTCAGATTTACTTGTAGGGCGTGCTTCCCTTGTATATATATATATATATATATATATATATATATATATAT
>SNQJ01S0066318.1:0-18513 GCA_010110895.2 Picea sitchensis | reverse complement strand
CCCCCTCTCGCACTCTCTTTATTCATCTCTCTGCATCCCCCCTCCTTACATCACAAAGAAAGAAATGGCCTTGAACTAGACATGTCAAGACCTTGACCTAAACCTAGACATAGAAATAACTAGACATGGCAAGACCTGGAGCATGGCCTAGACCTATACGATGACCATTATGTAGATTTCATATACCTAGACCATGACTTACACCACGACATAGAGCTATAGCTACATTTATATGATGACCTAGAACTTGACATATACTATGACCTACACCACGACATAGATCTATATATAGAGTAAGATGATGACCTATATCTTGATATAGACCATGACATTGACCCCCCNCCTGACTCTCTTTTTCTTTCCCTCTCCCCCTCTCACACTCTCTTTCTTCCTCTCTATGAATCCCTCCTCCCTACATCGCAAGGAAAGAAATGGCCTTGACCTAGACATGTCAAGAACTAGACCTAAACCTAGACATAGCAAGACCTCGACATGGAAATACCTCGAGCATGACCTAAACCTATATGATGACCATGACATAGATCATGAAATAGATCTATACCATGACCTGGACCATGACATAGAGCTAGAGCTATATTTAGACGATGACCCATAGCTTGATGTAGACCATGACCTAGACCACAACATAGAGCTAGATCTATATTTAGACGTTAACCTAGATCTTGACGTAGACCATGACATAGACCCACCTAGCTCCATCTAAGCCTAGGAATAACTTATACTCAATCCTTAACCATATCTACGCTTGATCCCTGAGTGCACTATGCATATACCTTGTGTACAACCCTTGCACCCACATAACCCACATCTTTGTGCCCTAACCATTTATCTATCCTTGAAAACACTTTCAATCCTAACCCATTAGGCCTTAGCTGTACCCATACCCCTATACATATTTACTCATAAATATGTTTGGTGTATATTAAATGCTATATCCATTGCATTAAGAGCACACACATGCTCCTATGACTTGACTTATTTGTAGTTATTGGTAGTTTATGCTCAGCATAAGTGTGGGTGTTCCTAGAATGTGCACACGCTTTAGTGTGCGCGTTCTTGCTGAGAATGTTTTGGTGCCAATCACACCCCACCTCATCTATCTCATGGCCGACAAAAATCCGCAACATCTTCAGAAAAAAAAAATAGCCTACAGAGATAGGTTTTACTTATTTTAGTGTTCTTGTTAGATTCATATAGACTTTTTTGTTATTGCCAGAACATTGTAGGAAAATTTTCAAGAGAACTTTGTCAAGTGCAATTGGAATTGTTGTTTGTATCTACTTGTGTCTTCTTGGAATTGGAAGACAAGTTTTTCCAAGTGCAATTGGAATTGTTGTTTGTATCTTCTTGTCTCTTCTTGGAATTGGAAGAAAAATTTGTCCAAGTGCAATTGAAATTGTTTTTTGTATCTTCTTATGTCTACTTGAAATTGGAAGACAAATTTATCCAAGTGAAACTAGAATTCTTGTTTGTATCTTCTTGTGTCTTCTTGGAATTGGAAGAAAAATTTGTCTAAGTGCAATTTGAATTGTTGTTTGTATCTTATTGTGTCTTCTTGGAATTGGAAGAAAAATTTGTCTAAGTGTAATTGGAATTGGAATTATTAGATGTGTCTTCTTTTGTAATAGAAAAACAAATTTATCCACTTGGTTGTGCCTTATTACATAATACAAAGAAAAATTTGTGGTGGATGTTTGGAAGCCAATTTTATCTTTAAACATGGGGAACTACCAAAATTGAGAAAGAAAGTCCTCAAGAAAAAGGAAATCGATCGAAAAGGTAGAAGAAGAAAGAGAAAAATCAAAGTTATGTATGTCAAAGAGTAGGATTTCAGAAGAGGGAAATATAACTTCTATCAGAGTATATTCTTCTATTGTTTCTCCTCCATCACCAGAAGAAAAGTGCAAGACTTCATTAGAGTTCAATCCAGAAAATATCTCATCAAGACAACTTTTTTTGGATGACCAGATGATGGAGGATTTGCTTGGAGATGATTATACAATGGATGAAATTAGAGAAGCAACTGGTGTAAAACATTGTGGTGAAGAAGGTCCTATGGTGAAATCTCTTATTGAACAGTCAAATGTTCTAGAAACTAGACAATCCCATGTCCACTCTCCTCCCACAGTTTATCCGTTAGTGATTGAAGGGGCAAGAAATGCAACATTGTTAACTCCACAACGGGGAGGTCAAGAGTGCTAGAATAGGGGTTCATCATCCCTACCTAGATTGATCACTATGCAAAGAAGAAATCCTAAATGCATTCAGGTTGATGGAAGTGGTCTAGTGTCACATGAAGGTAATTTCCCTAAACACATTGTTTGTTATCACTCTTACAAAATCATTCAAAAATATTTTGGACCAAAATCTGATGCTGCTAAATGTCAATTATGTTATCTTTGTTAAAATCTAGAAGTTTGATTATTGTTAGGAGAATTTTAGGCATTAAAATAGTCAAAAGTCTAGAAACAAGTCATCATATTGTTAGAAACCTTATAGATTATATTCAAAGAATTGGTAAGAAGTCTCATTCTAAAGACTGCAATGCAATCCGATGTGTCTTGTCCTGGTCAATTGTTAGCAAGATCACAAGAAAACATCATTTTCTACAACAAACCTCTCACCTCTTGAAATGTAATGTCAAAAACCTTAGAAAGTATTCTCGTAGACAAGATAGCCTTGACACAGGTGCCCCAACAGATTTGTGGGCCTTCATTAGAAGGTTACCTCGTTCTGACTTGAATTTAATTGGAGCGATTAAGGGACTAGTTCAAGATTTCTGGCATGAGAAAACAAGGCCTTCTTCCAACCAAAAAGATGTATTAAAATTGAGAATGGGATCTAGGGATCGTGAACCCCATATTAAACACTTTCTTGACATTACACAGACAAAATTGTATTAGGTATTCATAACAGTACATAGTGCACTTAATTTAGGCCAAATATCTTTCCATAAATGTAAGCTTTGGTATGTTCGAATAAACACAATTCGTAACACATGTTGTTGTATATATAACATTGAGTATGGTTATTATTATCACACACACACACACACACACACACACACACACACACACACACACACATATATCGTGCTTTTCATAACACCCTTCTGCAGGAATGCCCAATTATATTTCCACCATTGTCATCTAGAGACTTTATTCACAACATCTTGTGTACAAGGCCATAGGGTTTTACATTTCATCAAAAAGAATGCTTAGATGGGACATGCCCCAGGTGCGGCGGTGGAATGGAATTACTCAACAAGTGCATCCATGTAAGCGATGAGTATGAATTGGGGAGGAATGAGGTTTCCTTGCAAAGATTTAAATATTTGACATATGATATTGATGGAGGAAAGGAAAGAAAAAATATATAATTGGTTAATTCTCAAATACAAGTTTGTGACTTCATGAAAGACTTTGTCGAAAAGACACGAAATTATGTTCAACATGTCCATGTGGCTAGATGGCAGGATAAGCATTTTAGAATATGAAGAGATACATTTCTTGTTCGTGGTGTGTTATCAATGGTTGATTTTTCTCATAACTACACCCTTCAACCACAAAATGAGATTCAAATCCAATATTATCACTCAGATCAGGTCAACATAATGGTACATATCACATACATGCATGGACCAGATAGTAATGAACAAAGCATAGTGATATTGAAAGAGTATCACTTCTACATAAGCGATGAACGGTGGCATGACTTAGCCTACACACAAAATTGTTTTCAATTTTTCTACCATCACCTTAAGGAGAAGAACATACAGATGGATCGACATTGGATTTGGTCAGATGGTTGCTCAAGCCAGCTCAAAAATGATCGTGTATTTCAATGGTTGTGTATGTTGCATAAAAAACTAAAGGTACCACACATTTGGAACTATTTTGGGTACAGGAATGGGAAAGGGGACCATGATGGAGCAAGTGCATGTATAAAAAGAGCACTACACTGGCAAGAAATGAAGTTCACTACTACTTCCCTCATTCAATATGCAAAATCCATTGTTGAATGGTGTTCTTTAGTAATGGGAGAGGGAACAAGAACCTATGAAGACCAATCACACAAGAAAGGACATGTACATAGATATTTTTGGGAGGTGGTCGATGTAGATCAATTACAGTGGTATGAATGCAAAACAATCTAGGGAAATTGTGGGTTCCATTCAGTTAGAACATCAGACAATGCAATAGTTCAAATATGGACAAGAAAACTCTCTTGTTTTTCTAGTCCATGTAGTAGTAATGAATGTGATGATTGTGAATCGACAGACTGGGTTGATAGATGGGATCGTGTATTACTCCCCATTGGTCAACATATAACTATGGAATTATCCCAATTGGAGGCGGACTAATCAAGTATTTCATAAGATTATGATCATGTCTAATATCTCGTATTGCCAGGTTCGTTGAATCCTTCTATTAAATTTTGAATAACTAGAATTAATGTTTTATGCTTTGGTCATTTAGTGGACTCACATTTTGGCACTCCATTTTTTTCCAAGGCACATATACGCAGTGGTTTTCCCAAGAGATAATTAATGGGGCACTGATTATTTGTTGGAACGATTCTTAGAGGGAAATCAGACACTCATGCAATCAATAATAGACTCCGAAGGCATTGAATTTTTGATTGGGTCAATGGTTATTAAAGGATAATATCTGACACAGGATGAAAGAACATGAAAGAAAGGTGTTTATGTATTTCAATATTATAAACTAGGTCAAGTCGTATACTACTTTACAAACTTGGTTATTGGTACAAACCTCCAACTACAAACAATTCCAAGTAAGAACTCATCAAAGGTATGATACTTCTTTCCTTACTCTAAGCATGAGAAGTTAATGGAAACCACCAGTATTAGAAGTGATCCTGATGGTCTACTTGACTGACCATCTAGGTATGTAAAAAAAATAATTTTGGATTCATTTTGACTGTTGTTAAAATATTTGTATTGTTGTTAAAATATAACTTGCCTTAAAATATACCCATGTCATGCCTTTTTTTTCCATGCCTTTCCTTGCCTTGTCTTTCCTTGCCATTCATTCCCTACCTTGCCTTGCCTTTCCATTCATGCCTCTCCATTACTTCACTTATCATGCCATGCCTTCCAATTCGTTGCCTTTCTATTTCATTCCATTCCTTACATTGTCTTTCCATTCCTTGCCATGCCTTGCCTTGCCTTGCCATGCCTTGCCTTTCCTTGCCATGTCTTGCCTTGCCTTGCCATGCCTTGCCTTGCCTTTCCATGTCTTTCAATGCCTTTCCTTTCCTTTCCATGCTATGCCTTGCCTTTCCATGCCTTTCCTTGCCATGCCTTTCCATACCATCCCTTTCCATGCCATGCCATGTCATGCCTTTCCATGCCTTCACTTTCCTTGTCTTTCCTTCACTTTCCTTGTCTTTTCATTCACTCCTTGACTTGCCTTTCTATTCATTCCTTGTCTTTCCTTGCCTTTCCATTCATTCATTTCCATGCCTTCTCTTTCAATTCCATGCCTTCCCATGACTCACCTTTCCATGCCATTCCATGCCTTGAATTTCCTTTCCATGCCTTGCCTTTCCATTCCATGTCTTTCCTTGACTTGCCTTGCCATTCCATGCCATGATTTTCATTTCGATGTCATGTCATTCCATGCCATGCCTTGCCTTTCATTTCCTTGACTTTCCTTTCCATTTCATTCTTTCCCTTCCTTGCCTTGCCTTGCCTTTCCATTCATGCCTTTCCATGTCTTCACTTGCCATGCCATGCCTTCCCATTCCTTTATTTTGCATGCCATGCCTTCCCATACCATGCCTTGCCATACCATTCCATGCCTTGTCATGCCTTGCCTTGCCTTTCCATGACATGTCTTGCCTTTTCATGCCTTGCTTTCCCTTGTCTTGCCTTCACTTGCCTTGCCTTGCCTTCACTTTCCATGCAATGCCTTCCCATGCCTTGCCTTGCCATGCCTTTCCTTTTGGATATTTTAGGTCGATATCCTACTATAACATGATATACAAGATAATATATAAGGTGATTTCAAAACGCCTAAAACCATTTCTGGATATAGTCACAGTGGAAGAAAATTTAGGCTTACTAAAGAATAGGTAGATCCATGACGCGGTGACAATATCCCAAGAGACTTCTATTCTATTAAAAAAAAAAGAATCTCAAGGTGGCTATATTGAAATTGGATTTATCCAAATAATTTGATAGAGTAAATTGGAATTTTATCAAATTGGTTTTGATCCAAATGGGAATGAGATTAAAATAGGTAAAATGGATGTTGGGTGTCTGTAGAATGCTTAATTTGTTGTGTTGATTAATGGGGTTCCCTCAAATTTCTTTAAAGCTACATGGGACATAAGATAGGGATGTGTTTGATCTCCCTTCTTATTTTTAATCATAGTTTAAGCTTTAAGTAGGATGTTGAAGTAATAAAGTCATAATGGATCCCTCAAAGGAGTAAATATTACAGAGAGTGATGAAGTGACTCACCTTCATTTTGTTGATGAAATTTAATGCAGTGTCAAGGGAACTACCCAAGATGTAAAGGCTTCAAAGGACACTTTATACCTATTTTTTAGATCCAAAGGTATGTCCATTAACATGGAAAAATCATGTATCATTCTAAACAACTATCCGGAACTACGAATCCAACTCGATTCTAACAATTATTCTAGCCCTTACCAAAATCCTAGATAGCGAATTCAAGTATCTTGGTTTTCATTTAAAAAAACCTGACAATTATAGAAAAAGGATTGGGATTAGCTCATTCGAAAAATAGAAGCGAGAATAGCAATATGGGTCAATAGAATAGTGTGCAAAGGGGGAATACTTTTACTTGTTAAAGAAATGTTCCAAACCATCCCAATATATTGGAATTCAATAGCAATTGTGCCCAAATAAATCTTAACCAAAATCAGAAAACTAAGCTTCCGATAAATGAGGTCTCGTTAGAAAAAACGACCCCATGTTTCCAAATGGTCTGTAATCACCTCACCCAAAGAGTTTGAGGGTTGGGGAATTAAATAAATACATTTGTTCACCCAAGATCTCGAAGGCAGAAACCTATGGAGACTAAATATGGGAGATTCTCTATGGACCCGAGTAATTCCCTCCAAATAATTTTCAAGCATGTCCATCAACAATTGGTTTAGATCTCCATGTAAATCTGCAAAAGGATATATTGTGTGGAAGGTGTTGGTCAAAGCATTCCCATTGGTGGGAAATTGGAAAGTTTTGAAGGTAAGAAATGGAAGAATCATTTAGATCAACGAAGATCCCTTGCTAGGAGGAGGGAATAATTGCTCCCTTTCTAAATCTCTAATTCACTCCTTAAGAGACCATTCAATATACAACTTAAATAATGAAAATGTGGGAATATCCCAACAAAAAGGTCAGGATGGTTGGATTTCAGTGGACTCCTTAGAACTTTCTGAGGATCTATAAAAAGAATAGAACTCTTACATTGGAAAAATTTATAAAAAACTCATCTCGATAGATAAAGAGATTAATGATTCTATTGTTTGGTCAAAGAACCCTAAATATGGTTCCTTTACAACCAAATTAGGCTACAAAACCTAGTTTGAATAATCCTTCACAAGCGCCAAAAAATGGTGGTAGGAACTGATTTGGAAACTAAAGGCCCCACCACGATGAAAAATTACGCTATGGATTTCCCTAAATGAAAAATTACTTACCTAGGAAAATGGGATAAAATGGGGCTTGTGTGGATCTAATTGTTGTCCATTATGAAAATAAAATTCTCAAACTTTATCTCATGTATTTATCTTATGTCCATATCCAGGTCAAGTTTTTTAGCTAGTCAAAGAAAATTTTGAAGCCAAGGAAGAATGGAACAAAAACAAGATGGAGGAATGTGTCAAATATTGGCTTTAATACATATTGGTCAATTTTATGTAGGGATTCCTAGAATTCTCATCTCTAACACATGATGGGCCTGCAACAAAATCATTTTTAAGGACGAACCGATGCCACTGAAATTTATTGTTTTTCCCACCACAAATCAATCAGAAGAATTCAAAGAAGATCCAAAAGTGAAAAACCATCAGGTTTTGGTTATGCCTGGTTTACATTATGAGACTCCCTGGGGCTTCTTTGATGGAGCAAGCTAGGGGCATTCCCCATGTGTGGATTTGGAGTAGTGCTCTATATCAATCATAATCATTCTATCTTCATAAAATATGCTCCAAGGATAGGTTCAAACAATAGGGAAAAATCCATAGGTATTTGGACATTATTGAAGGAAGCTAAGAAAAAGGATGTCATGAAGCTACAAGTAATGGGAGATTCAAATATGGTGATAGGGAAAAAGGAAAAAACTCAGCACAAGACATTTGTCTTTCTACCATCATGCGAGATATCAAGTTGGCCATCTAGTCCTTCAAATTGCTTTCTTTTATCCATATTATCTGAGAACTGAATACAAAGGTAGATGAATTATCCAAAGAAGCCTTCAGCCTGTCAGTAGGAGTGTTTTGGATTCTATGAATTCCTCAAAGGAGAAGAAATAGAAACTATGGAATTCAGTCTTTTGTAGCCTCTATGATAACCATGATTTTTTAGTACTCTTAGAAGTAAAGGAAAAAATATTTAATGTATATGTATAGAACTTAAATGATAGGAACTAGACAATGACATAGACAACTTTTAGAGGTGACTAAATTTTCTGAATAACTATTTAATAAACCTTAATGCTATGTGATGTCAGTATAACTATTTAATAAACACAACAAAAGCTCTTGTTTAGATCCCGAACATGTATTTCTTTTGAAAATATGATTTTTTATTCTCATAATATATATATATATATATATATATATATATATATATATATATATATATATATATATATATAATTATAATTTTTTTTTTTTTTTTTTTTTTTTTTTTTTTTTTTTTTTTTTTTAAAAAAAAATAACAAAACTTATATATATATATATATATATATATATATATATATAATATTTAATGTTTGAATTTCACTTTAGTGATATCATTTTCCCCTATTTTGTACATTGTGTTTCCTCACCATGGTGTGGGAAGTATTAACAAAGAACTTAGATCTTTGAGGGTCTAATTAGTTTTAGCAATTTAAAATTATTGATATGGCTTCTTCCATTTATTTCTTATCTAATGGGTTGATAACATTTTATTTCTCATAAGCCTGGGAGTGTCATGATTTCATATTCTTGTTTTGCATTTTCCCAAAAAGATTTAGGATTTAGATTACAACATCCTTCAAATTATTTTTCAATGATGCCTCCTTTTAATATATACTTTGCTTCTCTATGTGATCATCCTTTTATTTTCCTTTCTTTAAATTTATCTATTCTATTCAACTTGTTTAAGGTAGTTAATCATAATGAGATGCAATTTTTTCTAGGCATGACATTCCTATTCAACTTATTGAGTAATTCTCTTTGCAAATTTTTGGAAATTTTCCTTGGTAAGTTGAGGATTAAGTTGAACAATTTTTAATTTCAATCTATGCTTTGGAACTTAGTGGACCATATGAATGCAATTGATGAATCCACTAAAATTACTTATATATAATGAAAAATCAACAAAATTAATTGAAATTTGAAGGAACTATATATTAAATTGATTCCCAAGAGTAGCTTGTTTAGTTATGGCACTTGAGACTAAAAAAGGTAATGATATAAAAACATTATCCCAATTTTATAGGTAATTCACAAGTATAAGAACAAGATGATCTCTATCTGCTTGAATATTCCAACCACTGTTATCATCTTGTGTGTCTCCTAAGGGTATGCTCTATCGTAGCTTCTAAAAGCGGGTCTAACTTTACTTACTTAAAGGTGTCGGTGGCCAGAAAGTGTTGTGTTAATGAAGAGAAATATGTGAGGTCTCAAGTTTGATGTGTGACTTACCATGCCCACAGGTTGTGTGGATGCACTGGAGATTATAGTGGTTGGATGGAGGATATATCTTCTGGGTGTCATGCGAGCTTACAGGGCTCAGAGTTGTGGATTCCACCGGTAGAAAAAAAAAAAAAGGTTACAACACTTTTATATTTAAACAATATTGATTGGGATTTTTCATATTCTTCATCCTTGGAAATTGGTATTTCATGTAGTCTATTCTTATATTGTGAGGGAACAATACTTTCATGTACCATGTTATAATTGTAATGTGTATAAAAGAACATGGAACCTTTTTATAAAGTACCAATTTTATATGGAAATTTCCCAACAACATGCATTCCTTTGCTAGGTTCAAACAATGACTGTGCTCTTTTTTAGTCTAATCTCATGTTCTCACTCTAATACCAATTGGGTGTAGGTTCATTTTATTTTTATTTCTTCTTTTCATAAACTTTATTTTATGAGATGAAACCTACTCTCTTTGTCTTTTGGTCTACCCTTATCATAGTTTTTGTACCATCTCCTTGGTGTCTTGTCCGTGCAAACTTGTTCTTCTGTCTCATATTCATTACAAGAATCTAATTTGTAGATTTCATCGTCTAAATCAAATTCTTTCATTATTGGTGGATTATAATATCCCATATATGCATAAATGACTATGACCTTAAGTTCTTATGTTAACAATCTTTAGTAAAATGAAATGATTTTCCACAAAGATAACATCATTTTTTATCATCTTATTTCTTTTACCAAGCTACCTACTTTCATGAGAAAATGTTTTTCCCAATAATTCTTTTTTAATTTTTTTCATCTCAAGGTCTTCTTAACCAATATTCCTTTGAAAGTGATTTTTATTCTTTTACCTGAATTTCCACTGTAGGTTTTCAAAAGAACATTAAATTTTTTAGGATCCCAACATTATATTTTCTTTTATTACTTTTATGGATTTTTTATCCATACAAAAATCTTCTATAAAAATTCTAACCATTTTGTTTTGCATCATGTGAACATTTTTAGGGATGGCATGTAGCATTCTATTTGTTATATTTTCTTTATGGTGTTGTCTTTTGCATGGCCAATATTAAATGTTAATTTATCATAGTCATCCAAGAATTTATTGAATCCCTTGATGCTAAATACTTTCATTCCCGTTAGCATTTTAAGATCGTATTTTTCGATGTGATTTAAATGCAACCACAATGGTTTTCTCAAGAGACTCGATATCTATAATTATAAAATGGATTTTGTCCAATAAAAACTATGTACTCAGATTTATCATTTTCCACGAGAGGTTGCTTTTCAATCTAGAAAATTAATATACTTTCAAATTAATTTACGGCGCATTCTACCATCTCATCATATGTAAATTTGTTGTCTTCCTGTAATAAATGACAAAGATTAACCCATTTGTGTAATCTTCTTTATGAGATTAACAAACTCTAAATGTAGATTTGAAGAACTTGATATCAATTTTCACATTTTGATTTTATGGCCTATTCTACTCCTAGGAAATGGTTTTAGGTATGGCCTTTAATTGATGTTTTTGTCTTTTTATTTTTCTTATCTTGTCAGGATTCTACTCTACCAAATCTAGGAAATGGTTTTAGGTATGGCCTTTAATTGATGTCTTTGTCTTTTTATTTTTCTTATCTCATCAAACAATTATCCTAGTTCTATCATTTTCTCTTGTGTTAACTTCTCTTAAATTTCTATATTCTTGATTAATGTATTGTACATATTTTTGAAGTCACTTATAAACATGTTTACAAATTTTTATGTCATCCATGTATATGTAGCAATACTTGAATAAGATGCTTCTTTTAGTTATGCAAGATTCATCTTGAGACTTTGGAATTCATTATCCAATAGTGCAGACATGCCATAATAATATGATTATTGTGTAATGGTGTGTGAGGAAAATATTCATTTTGTCAATTATTTTGTTTTTTTCTAAATCATCAAGGAATTGTCTCTTTGTGTGATCATAATTGGTTGATCTTGCACCTTCCAATTATTGAATTGGGACTTCCTAAAGGATTTCCATGTGGGTAAAGAATACATATGATCTCTCAAACTTAACATGGGAAACATGGACATATAGGTCATATGTGGGAAGGATTTGAATCGAATATTTTTGGCTTTATGAAGTCCAAGTTGCTTTTATGAATGTTGAGAGGCGACTGAATCTAGTTAATATAAGGAAAACAAATTGTTGTTGTCAATTTTCTTCTTGTAGGCATGTGTTTAAGAGATAGCTTGCATCCTACGAAATTTGTATTATTTACACATAAATGGTCTAGCTTTCCTTTTTTTATTTATATTTTTTAATTTTAATGATATTTTCTTCAACATATCGATGGATATCTATGAATCTATCATAGGCTTGTTAAACTTGGGACCATGGAGCAATAAAATAAAACAAATGTAGAAACAAAACAGGAGAACACCTGATACAAGAAACACAGGTACTACGTGGTTCACTTGATTAATTTCTAGATCCTGAAATTGCTAATACCTTCCTTTATTATTATCAAGAAAAATGAAGGGATACACACAACCCTCTCTGACAGAGCTGCGTTGTAACTTCCTCTTCTTTCTCTCCTGATCTCTCTACTCGAGAATACAATGATACTCCATCATCCATAAGCATGATACATTTCCCTCATAAAAGAGTTTGCCTTCTAGGGCAAAAACCTAACATAATCTCTCTACTGGATTAGATCTAGACCAACCTTATAATGAGCGTTCAGTTGTGAAATTCACAATATACTTTTACAAGGCAATTTTTTGCTTAGGGGCAGACTGAGATTACTTGCCAGACCCCGGTTTCTGCAGGAGGGTGCACCCCCCTCTGCACTCCCAGCGATGGAAGTGTACATATGCCAGGTGTAGCCTGCTATGGTATAGACAGAGCGGAGGACCTCACGAATAAGGAAGATGTCGAGGGCTCCACAACCAACAAGGCTATCAAATTTTGTCCAACTATTGGAAACCTTAATCCTTAAGGTAAATTACCATTAACCAAGAATGTGTTTTGTAGTTTAAATAATGCTCGACCTCTTACAACAAGATATGATACGTTGGGGTTTAATTTTACTCATCTTAATTCTATGCACATCAACAACCTATGTAGAGTAATCCAATGAAATAAAGTCACATTGTAATTAAGTTGAACAACACACTAGTTCTATTTATCAAATTGATATTCAAATTGAAATTAACAAGATTACATTTAAAAGATAATATCTATAACATTGATTAAGTATTCAACATTGAATTCAAATGCTATCGGGTAATAAAGAATCCGATAACAAATGTATGTTTGTGACCACTGAGTTATCTACACTTTTCCTCAATACGAGGATGACTCTTTGATCCAATGGTTTTCAACCTCAAAAATATTTAATGGAGGTTGTAAATAGAGCCTTTACATTTTTTTTTATTATGAGTCTTTTGTAAGAGGTGAGGAATGCATAACTAGTCCTTGCTATGGTTTTATATACATATTTGAAATTATTGACTGTGGCAAAAGAAGAAATAGATTGGGACTCTAGTGAGGCATTTATTGACTTTGCAATTATTAAAATCTTAAAATAATATTTTACTAATTTTATAATCTAATATGGAAGATATGTATAACTTAAACATGGAATTGACATGTGGTATTTAAAAAATTATTAATAAAAAAAATATTTCAATACCTATCATAAATAAAAAAAAATATTTTCAAATGTCTATTATAATTAAAATGTATATATATATATATATATCTCTCTTCTCTGTAAGTAGGTGTTATGAATGTACAAATTCTAGTTGTGGTTGATAATGCGTTATTAAGCTATGAATGGATTTAATGCGAAGGTATTCTTGTTGAAGCAGCCATTAAAAAATCATTGATTGCTTTGCAATTCAAATGAAGCGGAATCATTCATAGATTTAGGTAAAGAATGAAATCGGAATCATTAATTTAAAGGTGCTGACTAAAGGTTCTATGATGATGATTTTTGGGATATTGCCTTAAATCGAGAGAAAGTGATGGTTGCTTGGTTTATTATTTTATGTATACATTCCAGGGTACTTGAAAGAGTTTTTCGGTATGCCTACAAGTTCATTAGGTAGTTTTAAACAACAAAAAAATAATTGATTTGTGTAAATTTACTCTCGTTGGATTAGGCTAAAGAGAGCATTTTATGTAAAAAACAACGGCTAATAGCAGCACGATGGAAAATTTTCACTTTCTATGTAAAGTGGAATTCTGTTGATTGATTACAAGTTCTTAAGTATACAGTGTTCAATTTGAGATTTCAAGAATCACGATCAATTCGAATTAAGCTTTAGCCTTAAGCGTAGTTATTAATTGCAAAGACTATAGCAATAAGATCATATACCTTCAAGTAGCATTAGCCTTAATCATCTACACAAGATAGTACCTACCTTTGTTACAATTTAACATATTTACTTGAGAAACAAATTATATATATATATATATATATATATATATATATATATATATATATATATATATATAACAATCAGAGTGAGCTTTCTCATCATTAGGGAGCTAGGAATTGCTCATCTACCATAATAATGGACCAGGTTTATTAGGTCATTATACATTTGTAAAGGAATAATGGTAGATCTATCTTAACTTTGGATCTCCGGTGGATTGGATCCAAATCGATTCTTTTTTAGAATGCAAAACTTGAAAATATTTACACACATAGATTTAATCCCCTCTTCATGTAATAGATAAAAGAATTAAGATGAAATTAAATGAATATTAAATCTTCATTAAATATACATGTGTTTTAAAATGAATCTCATAAGTTAAATTTACTAAAACATTTTTAATATAAAAATACTATAAAAAAGGTCCTTCCCATTCGACTTTAATCTGTATGTCTTGATATTTGTTTGAATGAATCTCATAAGAATTGAAGTTATAAATATAAAAACATAAAACATCTTTAATAAAAATACTACTAAAAAAGTTCACTTCCCATTCAAACTTTTTAATCTTGATACCTTGTCTTTTTTGTTTTGCAATGTAAATAGTTTCTTTCTCCAGTCTTTTATGTTCTTCATAATTTTGTCTCATTACTTTTCATGCTATATATATAATAATGATTTAATTATAAACATGGCAAAATGATGAACTTTAGCTTATCACTCAGAAACTCTTTTGCAACAATATAATAAATAATTTGAATTTGAAATTGATCTAGATTTTGTTAATTTAAATATTTATGATAATTATTATTAAAAGCAATGTAACAGTTTAAATTTATTTATCTACTATAAATTTAATTGATATCTTATTTTTTAATTATTCTTTTTATCTATATGTTAAAAGTGCTTTTTGATAAATTCTTTTCTAAAATATAATTAAATGTAATTCTTTTGAAACTCATGGAATAGAATTACATAATTACACTAACTATAATGTTATATGATGTTTCATTTTTTATTAGCTTTGAAATGTTAACTGTGACCCTATTTTACATATTTTGAATAGTCTTTTATATATATAAAATAATTTATTATTTAGGAAATCCTTTTTAATTTGTCAATTTATCTCCCTAAACATTATTTAGGAAAATCCTTTCTAATTTTCTGAATATCTTTTTGACAAATTATATAATTTTTAAACAATTATTAATAATAATTATTTTAAATAACCTTTAAACAAATTTTCATTATAGATAATTAATAAATTAGTCCATTACAAGCGCAATCAAATTCACGAAATTGAAAAGAAAGAATTCCTTTCCGATCTCGTGAAGACTCATTGGCTGACAAAGATTCAAGAAAACAAAAACAAAAAGTAAAAAAACCATCTCACCTACTGAGTCTAATGAAGCTATTCATTATCTCTTTCGAGACCATATATTAGTTGTAACTTTTTTTTTTAATTTGGCAGAGCAAATCGCTCTCTTGTGTTTCTTTTCATCGTGTTTACAGTCAAAATTTAAGCAGTTCTGAAAACATTAACCTGAATTACAAAGGGCACCGTACTAAAAAGCAAAAACTAGAGAACGAGAAATGCAAAACAAGCTTGCTGTGACAATGAATGTTCCTCGGCACTTTCCATTTAATTAAATGGATGCTTGCTGTGACAATCGATCTGCAGATAAGAATACTGGGCGTTGCTTCAGATCATGGACGGGGCCCTTTCCATCCATTCCCTTTATGAAAGATTTCATCCGATACTCTCCATAAGAAACTCCCTGGTACAATGGAGGATGTTCCTCGTCTGTCAATTCTGTCCTGGGTGAGACCACCACATCAGACGGTGGGCTGCAAAACACGGCCCATGACATTCTTGAACGGTCTTTGTGCACCACGGTCCTGTGCTCAATGCTCTTGTATTTCCCATTGCTCAATATCTGTTCATCAACATAAAATTCTATCAAGCCACAAGAAACAACAACACTAATCGACCAGCCAATATGTTATGGGTTGGATACCACTCAACTGATCACCGATATTGACAACCAGGGCGCCAGGAACACATTTGACATCGAGCCAGTCCCCATCTTTGCGAATTTGAAGCCCTGGGATTTGGTCGTCAAGGAGAATCGTAAGTGCACCGATATCAGAATGGGGTGCCAATCCCACCGCCAGATCCGGTTTAGGACACGGTGGATAGTAATTTATTCTTATCGCCAACTCTTCCTCTCCCCTCACGCTCTCGTTCAGAGAGTTTTCCGTGTCTAAACCCAGATCACGCGACAATACCTCCATCAGCAGTTCGAATAATTTCGACAGCTCTCTGCTGTATTCATCCATAGATTCCCTGCAACCAAAAAATTCGTTTTCAGACATGTAGACTTGTCCCTTCTCCCACACAAATGCAATATATACACACAGAAAACATGCTGGCTCTGAGAGTTGTATGGGCCATTTGGTCATTTCTCTCCTGGCAGGAGGCCAAAGACAGTTAAAGTAATAGTCTCCCCAGTCCAATATAACCTCTCCATCTGGCGAATATCCGAGTTTGCTGCCATAGCCGATGGGATTTTTTGGTTCGTTAGCGTAGGCTTCCTTTCCTTCAATCGAAAGTTGGAAGAAAGCCTTTCCTGCTGCTTGTACTCGAGCAATAAGAGAGTCTGGGATGCCATGATTTATAATCTGGAAGAAACCCCAGTTCTCTGCAGCGCTTGAAATCTGTGCTGGGATTGTCTGGTTTTGATCAAGATGTTGCGGGAGGAGGCTTAAACCGTGTAAATCGATAATGGGAACATGGACGTCCTCCTGTACTAGTGCCTACTCCACTTGTCTCACGAACTCCGGCGGAATTGTCTGGATTCCGCTCTCCGCCAATATCTGCACTCGGCTGATTGCCCGCTTCTCCATCATCGCCATCGCTTTGCAACTTGCAAGCAACTGTGTATTTGTGGGTAGCGTCGTGAATGTACTTATATGGTAGCCAAGCCAACGTGTGGGACTCGGCTAGTGGTATAGGGCCTGCGACGACTTTTGCCACGGTATCAAATGTAAAATCAAGAAGCAATCGTCATGATCAAGTCAACGATCAAATTTTGAAGGGTTATTTTTAATTTCAAATCATCATGTTCAACCATCAATCTTCCTTAGTCAAGAGTGAACTATCTATTCGAAGGGTTATTTTAATTTAAAGTTGAATGATATTAATATGCATTCAAGACCTTCTAGATTACACATGCATTTTAAGAAAGTGACTACATTGACTGAATTTGAATTGAATAATATATATTCATTCAACTTTTTTTTTGGGTAGCTTTTTAGATCAAATATGCATTCAAGACCTTCTAGATTACACATGCATTTTAAGAAAGTGACTACATTGATTGATTGAATTTGAATTGAATAATTACGTCGAAATGTGTATACATTAATGATGAGCACAATTAATAATCATCTTTTAATCATAAATTTCAATCTTAAAGTTCTTGTTTTTTTTTGGGTAGCTTTTTAGATCAAATATGCATTCAAGACCTTCTAGATTACACATGCATTTTAAGAAAGTGACTACATTGATTGATTGAATTTGAATTGAATAATTACGTCGAAATGTGTATACCTATTGACAATGAGCACAATTAATCATCTTTTAATCATAAATTTCAATCTTAAGGTTGGCAATTGAAGATGTTGGGTCCTCTCTAATCAATGGATGAGATTTTGATAAATTAACTTCCGCTCATTTATAAAGATGTATGTTTATGTGATTACTTTTTCACATTTACTAAATAAGATTAAGAAATAACAACAAAAATTATTGTTCATGGGCGGATGCGTATGGCCGCTTGTGGCCGCGTGGATTATGAACTGTGAGTATCTACCTTTCCGTTTCTTCTGTGTTTTACAGTGCGTCGTCATTTTTTTACCAGGACGGGTGCATGGATGTGAAGAGCTTTGTGTGGGTGTATTACCCAGTTCCTTCATTTGCTTTTCTCCATTCTCCGCTTTCATCCTGTCTTAGATTAACCATTTCTTCCTTCTGACGTTATATGAATGGCTTTTCGAAATTCATGATGCTAAAGAGAAAAGCGTTTCGAAAAAGAATCTTTGTTGTTCACTGATGCCATGCTTACTTAAAATGAGGTT
>SNQJ01S0066317.1:15166-28668 GCA_010110895.2 Picea sitchensis | reverse complement strand
GAATATAAATTTGATATCAAGCACATAAAGGGAAAAGAGAACAAGGTGGCTGATGCACTCAACAAAAGGGTGCATAAAATGCATGCTACAACCATTAGTATGTACAAGACATACTTAAAAGATAGAATTATAGAGGTTGTAACTACATATTAGAATTATGTGCAAGTTAAAGAAAGCTTATAGAAAAATGATATACAACTGAAATATAAGGATTACAAGCTGTAAGAGGATGAAATTATCTTATTTCAAAATAGTTTTTATGTTCCCAATTCTCAAGAATTGAGAAATTTAGTCCTAAAGGAGATGTAAAATGTGCCATATGATGGACATTCTGGATATTAGAAAACTATTACAATAGTAAGAGGCCAATATTTTTGGCTTGGTATGAAGAAATATGTCATTGATTATTTGGATAGATGCATGGAATGCCAGAAGGTAAAGGATGAGCATAGACATTCAACAAGGTTGCTACAACCATTTCCCATTCCTGAATGGAAATGGGAAGTTTTTACTATCGATTTCATTACTAAATTTCCAAGGACAACAAGGCAACATGATTCCATCATGGTAGTGGTGGAAAAACTCACAAAGGCTGGACATTTCATTCCGGTAAAAGTAACTCATAATTACAGTAAAAGTAAATAATAAGGAAACCAATATTGCAGAAATTCACATGAGAGAAATTGCTAGGGTACAAGGTGTGCCTAAGGAAATAGTGTCATATCAAGATCCCAAGTTCACTTCCAATTTTTGGAGGGGGTTGTTTAATGGATTTGGGACAAATTTGAATTGAAGTACAACATATCACCCATAGTCATATGGGAAGACCAAGAGAATTAATCAAGTAATTGAAGATATGTTGCGAATGTATGTAATGGACAAGCCTTCTAAGTGGGAGGAATATATCCATTTAGTGGAGTTTGCATACAACAATGGGTATCAAGAATCATTAAAGATGATCCCATTTCAAGCATTGTATGGCATAAAATGCAACACACCAGTAAGTTGGGATAACCTAAGAGACATAAATATGATTGAGCCAGAGTTTTTAAAGGAAATGGAAGAGTAAATGGTAAAAATAGGGAAGAATTTAAAAGTTGCACAATATCAAAAGAAGAGTTATGTTGATAGAAAGAGAACAAGTAGAGAATTAAAAATGGGAGAGCATGTATTTTTAAAAGTTAAATCCAAGTGAAGCTCACTGAAACTAGGAAGTTTCCCATAGTTGGAAACGAGATATCATGGGCCTTTTGAGGTCTTAGAAAATATAGGACTAGTTGCATACATGCTATCGTTAACTACATCCATGAGAATTTGTAACTTGTTCTATGTATCTTTGTTAAAAAAGTATGTACCCAATCCTAATCATGTGATTGATTGGAATGTGATCTAGGTGGAACACGAAGGGGATTTTCGGGTGGAACCAGTGCACATCCTGGATCAAAAAATCAAAGTGCTCAGGAACAAATCCATAGGATTGGTAAAGGTTCAATGGATCTATGACAGTCTTGAAGATGCTACATCGGAGCATGAAGAATCCATGTGGGAAGCATACCCGCAAAGTTTTGAAAATTTTGAATAAAATTGAATGTTCATTGTACATAAATGAATGAAGACTCCATTTTGGAAGCTAAATTTCCTAGAGCCACAACTCTAAGATTCATGTCCAACCAATGAGGGGTTGAGGGGAAAAGGGAGTTGCTGGTTGGAATTGCTTTGTGATTCATTAAGTTGAGGAATTATCAAGTATTTTGATGTAATGTTTTATATATGTCATTGAGTAAACTATATGGTTATGTGCACTAAGGATAGTGCAGTTTGTAGGGGGAAGGGAATGTAACATCCCCATTTTCAAACCATGAACTAGCGATATATATATATATATATATATATGGCTAAGAACCAAGTGATGTATATTGTAAATATAACATATGGCTGAGAGCCAAAGCGATGTAATATGTAAATGATGTAAATTGAATATAATGAATAAAACATATTTCCATATGCAGTTGGAAATAGACAAAGATTTGGGGCCTAAGTATCCACAAGAGAGGGTATGGGTCCAAGGGGGATATTTATCCATATCTATTAAACCAAAACCCATTTCCCATTTTTCTCTAAATTATCCTTTCCATGAACCTTCCATTAGTTGTTGAGTGTTCTAGAGCCCAATCTTTGAATTCATGTAAGAGGGTTGGTTTGAGAGTCACTTCCCATAGTTATTGAGAGCATGGGGGATGAGCACAACTAGCTCGGGGAAGAGTGAAATTCAAGCAAGTAATATAAAGAGAGGAAATTCGTATGGGTAGGAAACCAAAAAATTATGCATTCATGTTTTTTCATAGAGAACTGTTTTTACATGGAGGTTTTTGGCCAGCCATGGATTTTTGAGTGTGGGATATTGTAGGAATCTATTGTGGACATGTTTGGATTCTATTTGGAGCTATAATTTCATGAAGAAATATTTTTTTTTTCCTAGGAGCGATGATTTTTTTGAAATTCATCCAAGAAGCATGTGTTTTGGCTGCTGGGTGAATTTGTGTTGCAGGTGTAAAATTCCTGAAGTCCCTGCAGGTGGATTTCATGTTCAACTTATGATGGAAGCCTTGGAGGGGAGTGGAAAGTGAGGGACTGTGAGTAGTGAAGGGGGATTCCATCCCTTGGGTTGTGAAGGTTGAGGGGAAGTGTGTTGGTGGGATGGAATTAGCTGAGAGTTTAACTGTTGAAAGGGGGAAATTAGCCATCCTTATAGACCTCCATCTCTTGTGGATTCATAGCCTCAACTCGGGGGTGAATTAATTTTGAGAACTGGAACAACAAGGCTACATTTGGGAGGAAATCCCTTCCTATTCAACGTGTTGCACATTTACATAAGATAAATGTTCTTATCAGCTATGTTGATGCACACCATATATATATATATATATATATGTTGTGCATCTACTATGAGTTAGCTTAGTTAATGTTTCTTGCTGAGAGCAGAGTGGTGCATTTAAATACCTATTTATATGTTTGAATGTTTTTGTATGTTATTTAGCTGTTTCTATGTAGAGTTGAGAAATTGTATTTACGTTTTTGTTGAGGATGGACAACTGAATGAGTTTTTTATCTCATGTTGTGTGTTATTTTTTGCATTTAGATTTGGTATCTGAAAATTTTATTGGATAGTTTTGAGTTGCGACGTTACCCAGCTGGGGGCTGGGTACGTTACACCTTTTCAGGTGTGCTTGGGGTTCCAACCATTGGCCCAAAATAATGTAGCTCTTCCCATTCCAACTTACTCAATGGATTCCTCCCATGCTCAGACCGGGGTAGAAAAAGAAACCAAATTCATTGAACGGATCCAACACCTCCAACAATAGGTTCATGATATCTTGGAGAAGGCCAATGCCAAGTATAGGCCATGACATGAACAACGCTGGGTTCCTCACAAATTTTAGGTAGGTGATAGGGTGTGGTTTCATTTGTAGAAAGAGCGCCTCACATCCCCCCACATCAATATTAGACCACTCCGATATGGGCCTTACACCATCACCAATTTTGTGGGTGACAATGATTTAGAATTGAGTATTCCCCCTTTCCTTGGTTTGCACCTAATATTTAATGTGGAGCTGCTTAAACCATATTTTCCACCTCTGTTGGACACCTCAAAGGTCGATGAGCAATTGGATGCAATAGAAATAAATTCTGAATGAATTGTATAGGATCTAGTGGATCATATCATGAACACTAGGATGAAGGGAACCTACCGAAAAAACATACAACTCTACTGGGTTGTAAAAGAAAGACAACTACTTCAGCAAGACAAGTGGCTCACCAAGGTTAAGATTCAAAAAACGTTTCCCCATATCTAGAGGGAACTTAACATAATGGGGGAGGAATAATCTAGGTGGGTATCAGTGGCCACCCACCTATTCCACTAACTCATCACGATTTTCCATCTTGGCCATTTTTGTTATGATTTTCAGGTGCTAAAATTATGGGGTCGTTTTCAGGCCCCAAATGATGTTTTTTGGCCATTCTGGGAGCCTAGGGTTTCCATGGCATGCCCATGCCCTGCCAATATTTTTAATTCTTTATTACATATTTCCAACAAGATACTAAAAATTCCAAATAGAGATTGTAATCAAAATTTTTGCCCCAGGAGGTTGACACATCAACTAACCACCTTGGGGCCAACAAACCTTTTGGCGCTTCACCTCCCAGGGTTAGGGTTTTGGAACTTTAGGATTTTTTTTTATTTTATTTATGTTAAAATTCCATTATTGAAACCCATAGTATTATCTTTCTATGAATGAGCATAGTCGATATCTCTTTCTCTTTAGAGATAAGCTACCACCATTCTAGCCAATTTGTGTTCTACATTTCTCTTCTATTTTATTCATCAATAGAAGTTGAGGTTCATTGTATTTATGTGTTCTCTTCTATAGTTTTGTTTGTATATAATTTCATTCTCAATATAATCCATATCATTGACACATTTCTAAATCCTTGGTGCATGTATATTATCAATTAATTTTGGAAAAAGAAATCAAGAAACATTATTCAAGGATGTGTGATTTGTTTAGCTACTTTCTATCATCTCATCTCCTGAAAGGAATGCCCAAGAATACTAGAGAATCTATGAAGTTAATCATATGCATGGATACTTGGTATCTTCATGAGGAATACAACTATCTTAGGATTGATGGTGTTACTACAACTCCTCATTTTTTGCCTAGATACGTGCCCAATAGACTGGTTTTGGATGAGATGGAATATTATACAACACTATAGGGTTTTAATGCTTATATACTTAAAGATGAAAAAAAAAAAATTTCCATTCCTTATAATTTCAATATAGGGCATCATAATGTATCCAATCCTAAGCATGCCAGACAAGAAGCCAATGCTATGGTAGAGTATCGATTTACCCAAGGTTAGTTCATAAGACATGATCCATTTGGATTTGTTTCTAAACACTGCAAATTGATTTCCCTGACTTGGCCATATTCTCATGAGCAACAGGAAAGTGAGATCCCATTTGAAAATGCAAGAGATTGGGAGTATGCTCAAACTATAATGAAATCTAGAGACTTTTCATCCTTCTATGGAATGACTCTAGATGATCAAATGGAGGTAATGATGAAAAATTTGGTTGGAGTTAAAAGAGCAAAAAAAGAAGAAAAATAACAACAAAGGAGAGATGAGGAAGACACATTAAAATATTAGGTATAATTTAAATAAAATGAAGATCAAAATAGGTGATTACAACAAGAATAAGAGTTGAGAAAAAAGACATAAGAATACATAAGGAGAAAAAAATATGAAGAAGATTCCAAGTTGTTAGAAGTATCAAAGAGAATTGTAGTTAAGGATTAGTCCAGAAAAAATGCCTTCAAGGACTTACAATAAAAATAAAGATTATAATGTGAGGAAAAGAGAATACAAGAAGAGGAACAAAAACAATAAGAAGAAAATGAGAGAGAAAAAAAGAAATATTAAAAGATGAGGAAAAAGAAAAATGAGGAGGAAGAGAAGAAAACAATGGAGTAGGAAAGGCTCCAACAAGAAGCATCTGATCAAGAAAAGGGTAAATAAAATACTACTAATGAGACTCAACAACCATCCAATCATAAAAAATAACCCATAGAGAAGCCACCGTAACAAAAAACAACTCCACCTCCCAGTAGTTTCATATATTTAACGTTGGGGAACATTGTCATTCCCAAACTTGGTCCAAGAAAAGGTAAGGAACCGATGATGGAGCAAGTGCATACTCTAGGAAGTTTGGATAACATTTTATCTTGGGGATATCAAGTGATTCTAGATCCTCAAGAAGAGGTTGGTGATTTGGAGATTATAGCTTACAACATGAAGAAGTAGGCCATAGTAAAATAGAAACATAAAATAAGAGAGTAGACATGGATACTTCTATCGTATGCACCACTGAAGAGTAGATGATAGACATAAATAAAGATAGACTCAATGTTCTCTTATCAGTTGGGTTATCCATCTCTGATGCTACTAGCTGAAGCATAAGAAATACCAAGTCTTTGGAAGAAAATTGCACTATTGGAAAATCATGTTAAATACTATAAGACTTCCCATAACATAGTATGCAATTTCATTATATAAGTTCTAGAATATTGAAAAATTAATTTCCAAATTAAGAAATATTTCATCTCCAAAGTGTTCACTCTACAAGAATTGAGAATGTAGTTGTTTATATATAAATAAAACTTGACGTGGAAAGAGAATTAGGGAAAAATTCATGATCAACTAAACTTCATTAAGAAGATTCGAAAAATTATAGCGCATGAAGAGAATCAAATCAAACTTCTGAACAAAAGTGAGCTATATGGATTGGAACAAAGTATTAAACAATGGGGTAGAATTACATATTAATCGTAAAAGAATATTGAGGAAGAGTGGATGGCTTGTGTAAAAAATTGGGATGTGATTGACGATACCACTATTCCAATGAAAATTTCCCCTTGGCTCCCTTGAGGGTTTTTTTCAAGTTGTGCAAATTTTGAAATAGTTTGAAGATGACATGAAAAAAAATGAGAGAGAGGTTAGGGGCAGTTATTCCTCGGAGCCTGGTCATATTCAAAAATTTCTAACCACTAAAGTTTGAAGAGAGACTCAATTGAAGAGAGACTCAATTGAAGTGCATTTTTCCTAACATAGAAAAGTACATAAAAATATTTGAACTTGAAATTCCTATTTTGAAATTACCTAGGGAGCAACACATATTTTCCTATTTTGATTTATGTAATGATTTATTTACTCAAAGGTGGAGTTATGATCAAGAAAATGTAAAATATCTAACTTTGAGTTCTATTGAAGGTCAAGTTAGGAATGATTTGCATGACCACTTTTCTGTTATATAAATATGTAAATCAAAGACTTTGAAAGGGAGTTTTGGCTCCCAGAGTACGATGCAGACTAAACTGTGAATTATTTGTAAGGTAATTCATAAGCCCTCTTGATGCCAATAATGTTTTTACTGGAGATACATTGTGGATGAACTTAATGAGTGGAGTTATTATGCTATTATATGCTTGCTCATAATTTCTAGTAAGGATTTTTTTATCATGTTTAAGTTATCTTGATCTATAATTTGAAATACTTACTTAATCATTAAATATGTTTTTTGTTTAGGTTTTTACTTTTTATTTATGTTCTATAATAATTTCTTTGCTATTCATTTCATTAATTTGTTGTAGAATTAATTCTGTAGTTAGTAATCAATGAAATGGAATTTTTCTTTGTTGTTTCCTATAGGTTTCCTTTTATGTAACTGCCCATTTTGTTTTCCTAGAAATGATCTTGTAGAGACAATGTTTACTATAGGTTTGCATAATCACACATATTTTCATCTACTCTCATCTACTCTTTCTGAGAGTTATCTGTATGAAATAGTATTATTTCTAATTTACTTGGATCATATTTTCGTTATTTTATCTACCACTTAATAGAAAAAGTTATCAACATAAATACTCAGGAAAATAAAACCTTTACTTAAATATCATTGAAGAATTTGTTGGACCATAACTTGGAGGGTTATTCCATTCAATAGGGAAGAGTTGAATTGGTCCTCTTCCTTGGGTTTAATCCCTTACATTGGGTATCCATCCCCCTCAACAAAATCGGTGCTAGAAGGAGGACCATTGTATGGAAAGTCATACTAACCACCCACATTTCAAAATTGATTTTCCAAACCCTAGAACTTTCACATGGGGTCTTCACTCAATGAACTTGTGACATAGAATGTGTGTTCATGGAATATTAAATAATACTCATAATTTAAGTAGATATTGATAAATACCTTCCCAAATCCTTTTGTTGAACCCCCCTCCAAATACAACTTTCCAATAAAAAAACCTATTTTTACTATATGCTCTTTTTTATACCCCCGAGTACATATAAACGACCCCATACCTCACATCCCCCCTAATACCTGCAATATATTGACTTTATTTTTCACAATTTTAAACCCCCATTTATGAATGAACATGATAAGATATTAATAAACAAGGTGAATCCCTTGTGAACTTCCTTTGAAAGTCCCATACCTCAAAATTTGGAAAAATATGGAATAGATACTGAAACCATGCCCTACGCAGTATATAACAAGGAAGTGAACACATTCATATGAATTACCTAGGAGTACACAAGGAATATTGGTTCTTTTCTTGTAGTCCCTTTACTTCGTTGATGAAGAATTACTTCCTAGACAATGACCAAAACTAGGGAACAAACTATAGTTCACACTATATAAGACCTGATGGAATTATCCTTGCCATAAATTCCATAACCACTCTATCTAATTCCTCCAACCCTATCCCTAGTACAACCCCATTAGAAAATGAGTAATCGAAGAGTCAACTAGGTTCAAATTCTAACTCAGACCAGTCAGACACTAACTAAAGTTTATTGGATATGGTGAAAAACCAAGAAAACAATCAAAATGTAAATAAACTCTGGTTGGCTCAGGATTCTTTGGTATTGCCTAAACAACTTCATAATCTACCTAAGCATCCATAGTGCTTACTTCTCAAATATGACACTGATATATTCGATCCATTAGATGATCATATTAAGAAATTCATTTTGGCTATCATATTAATGAATGTGCAACATGAATATGTCGTGTGTATAATTTTCTTGTATACTTTCAAGAATGAATCCTCCACCTGGTATTTCAATTTTCCAGTTGGGTCAATTACTAGTTGGGGTGAGTTTTAGAAGGAATTCTTAGAAATTTTTTGGGGAAGAGACTACCATAGGTGCTTTGATGACATATATATTTTCTTTGGTCATGAGCACTAAAGAAATAATAAAATAATTTAATCAAATATTTACCACTGTATTGAATAATTTTAAATATGGAACAACACCTGCACAAAAAATTCAAATTGAAGTTTATGCTAATGACTTTCCATTACCAATTTCCATGTTCATTAAGTGAGTAGGGAATAATACTTATGCATTAAACTTTGAAGAATCCAACACGATTGAGTTTGAAATGATGGGATGTAAGGAAATATAAGTATATTTTGGAAATAAAGAGGTTTTTCAACTTATCCAATGAATTCATAGACATGAAAATGAATACCATAGAAGGGACTTCCAATCAGAGGCCATATAGACCTTTCTTTAGAAGTTCTTTCCCTCCTATACCTATTAAACCCCCACTTGCAAATTTTAATCTCGATTTATAGGGGTTGGATATGGATAATTTATACAATTATAATTAAGTCGATAATTCAAAAATACCTATCCTCAGTGGATACATTCCACAAACATGGTAGCACATAGGTTTTTAGATGGTTGCATACAAGTATACAAATCTAATGAGACAATTGAGGGAGAGATATAAGAAGAAACTCATAGTCAACGTAGTGAATCAACTATGCTTCTATGGAACATGTTTCTTGGTTTCAACATGGATGAAGATAAAGAAGATATTCAGGAAGGATTACCTATCTTTTGAGTCCACAACCACCCCCCTTTTCTTTTGCTTGTAAAAGAAAAAGGAAAGTCCCCCTTACTAAAATTTCATCTCTAACGACTAATCCCCTACTGCTTCAACCGAGTGATAATTCTTTCTCTACCTTGAGGGAGTTGGGGTTTTATGTTGATTGATGATTGTCTTTGATGGAGGTCGATCATCCATTTTGATCTTATGATTTCAAATTTATTCATGATGCTTCTTGACCTATGATGTTTTTTTGACATTTATATGATGGAATTGACACCTTATCTTTGTAAATTTTGCAGATTATGAAGTGATTGATGATCCTATGTGGCTGCAGGGTTTGATGTTCTATTGTATTTCTTGAATGAATTAGTTTTTGAGGATTTTCTAAATGGAGAACTCAAATTCTGCATCCTCTTTCTTGTATGTTGTGCTTAATATCTTCATCTTTATGCTCTCGTATGTTGATCATACTCTTCAGTTTCAAATGATCTAATTGAATAAATAAATCGCTAATCGTTATTTAGAGTTTGAGACTTGGCACATGCAGTATCAATACACTTATCTACAACCACCCACGATTATTGTTGAATAAAACCAATTCTCATTTATAAGTTTTCTTAAAGGTAGGGAATATAATGTTTATGGCAATTTGGCAAGTGTCCTTTTAACCACATGAATGATATTATTTTTTCTGTTTTGCAGGAGTAGGTCCATAGGGGAACTTCATTTACATGATTTCTCTAGCCTTGAGATGTATGTGGGGGAATATATTGATCCTTATCCAGAACCTTGACCTTGATCCTTACTAGGCTTCCCCTTTTTGGGGATAAAATTACCTTGGATTACATTTCCCCTAAGGTCCTAATCTCCCAAGACTATCAGATACACCTTTCTTACATACCTATCCTTGAGCCTCTTCAAATATCTCTATTGGGTTCCTCTTTCGACCCTCCCTCTCTCTGGAAACCCAATCCCAAGTCTTGTTGAGCTTCATGGATGTCAAAGTTTCCCCTTCTTTTATTAAATTCTTTTCTCTAACCAAATCTCTATTGGAATATTCACCAATACTGAGAGGGGGGGGGGTGTGAATTAATATTGAGCATATTTTATCATTTTTATCCTTAAGCACATCATTTAAACATTAACCATTAACAATTCCATTCATCATCACAAAAAAATGATACACAAAACATAATGATTTCAACATGGAAAACCAAATGGGAAAAAACCACATAATTCTTTTCTTATATCATATTAATATTACATTCATAGGAAGCACCAACTTCCATGATTTTCCAATACTAATTGGAAAGAGGCATCAAACTATTGATTTATAGTAACGAACTTGAAGGAATATCTAACTCCCTGATTTACCAACACCAATTGGAAGGAGGAACTAACCCCCTAGCTTTACCAACTCCAACAGGAAGGAAGAACCCACTCCCTAAAGCAAAAGCATCAACCTATTGAATGGATACATAAGTATTCTGAACTAAGTACCAGCTCAATAATATATCACCAATACAATATATTCATACATATATTACTTCTGATTTCATCTGTATGCTTCATTATGTAGACAATCCTTCAAACCCTAGCATGCCTCATATCATCATTCCCAGAATGTAATCACTGACAACAACATCCACTAACGGTACCATCCATTCACGAAAATGTCCACTAACAGAAAAATCCACTCACATCAACATAAAAACACCATCACAACTTCATAGCATAACATATGCCATCATCACAACCTCACAACAACATCACAACTTGATAGCAGATCATACGACAACATCACAACCTAACGACAACATCACAACCTTATAACATACCTTGAGAATAATAAAGACCTTAAGAGAATCCCTTAGAATTCTCTTGCACACCAAAAAAACACCCCAAAACATTGAACACACCTGAGAATTTATTTATTTGTTGGTTGAACTAAAAATGAATTTTTTTTTCCTATATTTATAGTAATTTTGTCCCAAAAAATTAGTTGAGGCAACCTCAATTTTCTGGCTGGGTTTTTGGATGAAAAAACTCATATCTCCTCATTACTGGGGATTTATAGGGACTTCCATATACTGTTGGAAATGTATCGAAATAATATTTCCAACCATGTAACATGTGATCCCATTTAACTTAGGTATGTAGGGTAAAAATTCCCTCAAATATAGGGTATCCAAATTGACCAAAAATGATACTTTCAACAATATCCATCTTGCAATATTTATCTTGGATATATGTAGTCTTGTAATATTTATCTTTGACATATTTTGGGATCCATTTATGTAGAAATCAAAGTGGGAATGTGGAAACAACCACATGCTATCTCATCCCATCAGGGCCATGCTTAAAAGATACACCATAAGGGGACCACTTTGGAGTTATGCACATTTATGTCAAGGATCCTTTAAGGCACTTCAAGGCTTCTTCAAGTGGACACATCATTACTACTTCAGGGGATTATTCAATTTTCTTTGACATTGACTTGTCCTCATGGATTGAATACTACATGTTGGATTCTCAAGGCTTCATCAACATGTCTTCAAGGATTCTTCTCTTGCCTTCATGGCTTCAAGGATTCTTTACTTGGATTCATGGCTTCAAGGATTCTTCACTTGGCTTCATGGATTCGATACTCAAACAATATCAATGATTATTTACTTGGCTTCATAGATTCAAGGCTTCAATACTAAAAAAATATCCCTTTTTCACTACCACATCATCATTATCACTGTTAAATCCTTATTATTAGTTCCACATCATAATCATCATTTCCACTTTGACATCAATGACAACATTTTCTAAAAAATATCCCCATTTGTCATTGATGGAAATACCTTCTTCCTTTTGTAGTGATGAATTCTCACTCTATCCATAACCATTCTCACTCTATCCATCACTTTGTTTCTCTCACCATTTGAAATCAATGGCAAAGGGATCATTTTTTATTATCATGTGACTCTCCCTATCACCAAAAAATTGTTTCTCTCCCTTTTGACATCCAGGATAAAGAGTTGCTCCCCCTATGGAATTTCATGGTTATATTTATTATTATATTGATCCTCATGTCTTCATTATTTGATCCATTTTCATTTAACTCATGTTTTTCCTCCCTCTTTCATCAATGGTTCCTTCTTTTGAATGTAATTCTATCTTTGTGAGCATCTTTCCTTTTCAAAAATACTCCCCCTTTGACTATGCTGACTGCCCCTTAGACTGGGCCATTTATTGAAGCTTTATGAAGTATCTCCCCCTAAGCTCTTGTATGATTTACTAAGGCACTATATTATACGTTTTACAAACCTATGTTTTCCTTTCTTTGGTCTTCCTTTCCTGCTAATTACACTCACTCTCAACATTATCCACGATACTGGGAGTTTCTATGCCAAATTGTTTAGAATAATGTATAATGTTTCTCTACTACATGATCATTATTTGTAATCTTGATATCATCCTCTTTACTTGAAGATTTATCATTTTTAATAATATATGGGTATGTCCTCTGAGAATTCACCATTGAACTGTTCTTCTTGTTTTTGTTTTATTCTCCAAACCTTCTTATATTTGATATGCACATTTTATTTCATGGAAGACTCCATCATGCTTCTACACTCCTGAGCTATGTGTCTATAGTTGTGGCATTTGTAACATTCAAAATGATTGTAGATACCTCTATTCCTTGAGTATTTCTTGCATAAGATCTACAATTTATAGCCTTATTTCCAAAATTGTTGCAAGAAAAAGAATAACCAGGAAAGAAACTTTGATACCCGGGAGTAAAGGGCATTATTAGAAATGGAGGTCTTTGACATGATTTCTTAACATTTATTGATTTATCATGGTCTTTTACTCTACTATTGGAATCATTTGAACCATTTGTATGACTTTTAGGCCTTTCTTCAGTCTTTCTTGGTAGTTTGAAACTCTTTTATTCTTCAACGTGTTTCTTCTTGTGGTCATACCCAATACATGTTTTGTTACTGGGAGATATTTTCTGATTGAGGATGTCTTCTAAGGATGA
>SNQJ01S0066316.1:70452-86474 GCA_010110895.2 Picea sitchensis | reverse complement strand
TATTGTTTTGTTTTTAATTTTTTATTATATGTTTAATTTTTAATATGTTTTTTTAGTATTGTTTTGTTTTTAATTTGTTAATTAATTTATATGTTTTATTTTATTTGTATTATATTTTTAATTGTTTTTCTTTTTGTTTTATTAAATGGGTTTTATATTAATTAATTTTTGTTTTTGTTTTATTTTAATGTTTAACACTAACCTAAATTAACCTAAATACTAACTTAATTATTAGTTAATTAATTAATTAATTACTAACAAGATTAACTTAGTTTATTGGTTTAATTACACTAACTTTATTAACCTATTTACTAACTACTAACATTATTAATTAATCTAATCCTTTATTTATAATCAATTACTTTATTAAACTAACCAATATTTTATTATCCTAAGTTTGTTTATGCAGGGATGAGTGGTGGGTGAGATGTAGTCAATGAAACAAATAGGCAAGGGAGTGAGGGCGCAGAGGTGGATGAAGGATGCAGTAGGGTGATGAAGGATCAGACAAAATGGGTGGAGGGGGAAATGGAATCAACTGAGCTAGATGTCTTCATCACAGGAGCAACGCCAAATCAACAGCCAAAGAATCGAGTTACCTATGATTATAGGACCCCAACACCTGTTAAGATTACTTCTCGACTTCCAGTTGTAGCATTGATTGTTAGGATGGAGACATTTATTTGGAGTTGCATCAAGCGAAAGGTATGCTTGGAGTTGCAATAGTTTTTTTAGAATTGCAGCAACCACGAATGCACCTTGAGTTGTTGTTGTGGGTTTGCGTCCAGAATTGCAGCAACTTGGTTTGCACCTAAAACTGCATTAATTGGAGTTGCACCAGAGATGTTTTTCAACCACTTTGAGGTGTTGCAGCTACTGTATTTTCCTATGTAGCAATATTAGTAAATGAAATTAATGATTTCCTTCTAAGAATTATGCAAAATAATGTAATAATGACATATGGCTAGGATTCATACCTTAGTGATAAGTGAGGCGAAATGGATAAAGGAAGTATAAAAAAGGGAAGTGATTAACGAAAAATAGTAAGCAAAAAGGTATAGATGGGCATTGAAAGTATGTCATTTTAGGAACATGGCATCTTCCCCAACCCAAAATGGTTGCATGTCTCGATGAAACCACAATCACTCAATGTTTAGAGAAGTCAGGTTGACCCTGGGCGTCACTGATACCACATATTACCTCTTCTATTCCCTCCTTCTATTCATTGATATCTTCTTCTACTAGAAATTCTTTGTTTTGTTTTGTCTATGTCTCTGTCTGAGTGGCTTTATCAATTACCATAAAATATATAGCCTGGACAACTATTTATTTTGTCTGTTTAGGTTGACCTCTTTCATGTGAGTCAATTAAGGGTTACCCTACAACAAGAGGACTTGTTGTAGGGTAACCTGATTTCTCAAGTGCCTTATGTTCTTCAATCTCTTCTCTGAGCATTTTCAAATTGATCTTAATATTTAAATTTCTCACCCTCAACATTTTGTTTTCTCTCACCAAAGAGGCATAGATAGGGAGAGAGTGGGGGATGCTTACCCATTTGGGATTGATCCTTTGTTCTAGGGAATCAAACTTTTTATGTGGTTCCTGTAGATTAGGGTCTGGTGCATCAACTGATTGATTGCATGGTGGGACCTCTTCTTCTCATTGTTCTTCTGGTGAATGTGTAGCTCATTCCCCAAGATATCCTCCTATTGGTTATTGTGTGACAGTAGGGGCCTCTAGTTCCATTTCCCACTTGTCTTCCAGAGTAGAATCATTTGAATCATTTGTTGTTTCATCAAGAGGCACGATTTCCTATTTGTTTCCTTTAAGTATGCTCACTACTATGTCAATGAGGACTTCCAGATCCTCTCTATCTTTTGTTTTGCCAAATTGTTCTTCCTTTTCCACTTGTGGCTCTTGAGGCTTGGGAGATGGTGCTTGAGAAGTGCGTTTTGCTATTTTTGGTGAAATAACAAAGGTTTGTTCCTTGTTTCCTTGTGTTGGGTCCTCTTCTTTTGTTGGAGTGTGTTCTTGAGTAGGTTTCTCCACTGGTTCTTATGGTTCAGTGGAAGCTGCCACTTGTTCTTCATCTGAGTATGCTTCTAGTAGAGTGTTGAGGCCTTCGCCAAGAGTACCTTGGTCTGGTTCTTGTGTGTCAACCAAGACCTCTTGGACGTTCAGGTTAGTATCCTCATCTATTTTTTCTGTAGCAGGGGAGGGTTCGACTTCCTATGTTTCCTATTCTTACTCCTGGACTTGTTCCTTGGGCTTGGCAGTTCTTGTTTTCTGACATTGAGTTGAAACCTCATGTTTTGTCCTTCATTTCTTCAACATGAGAGGTTTCCTTTTCTTAACCCTTCAAAGTCACTTTGTGGGTCGTGTGTTGGTCGTTATTTCCACATCACTGTCGTGGTATGATTCTATCACAGTTGCAACCTGGTACGGTTTTTCCCTTCTCTATTTTTTGGGTTTCTTCTGTGGAGTTGCAACAGCTGCTTCTACTATGTACGTGGCATCATTCATTGGTAGAGATGTTGTAGCCTGGTTTCTTGTGGATCCAAAAGTACATAGATCGCCTACTCGGGTTCCTGAAGTGCAACAACTTCATCTTCATTAAGGGCAAATGGTGGTTGCACAATGTTGTTCCATGTGCGGCCTATTTTTTGTAGTGCATACTCAACCAGTAATTTGATAAGGTCGTGGTGAGATATGGCCTCTCTAAGGTTCAGGGATAATTTTAAGGATGAAAATTCATATTAAAATGTAGAAACCTGGGCTAATCTTACTAGTCCTTAATATGTAAAAAGTAAAATGTTTGGCGATAGATTTGTAAAAATATTCAAATTTCTAAGGATTTTATATAGTTTCTATAAAATTTTGGCGATTTTTATGGTAAAATAATTTTATTCTATGGAGTTTGGGTGAATCATTTTTAGAAAAAGTGGAAATTGACGAATCATTTTTTGGGAAAAACCATGGAATATTATCCCATTTGCAAAATTTAGCCCCTAAAATCATCTATGCTAGGGTTCTTCTCCCTTTGGAACAACGTTGCCATTGTTTACAACGTCCTAAATAAAAAATATGCCATGTTGATCGGACCGTTGTGGCATAGATGGTCGAGCAAGAGAATGTGTTGAACGTAAATGATTCCATAGAGACATTCACAGGTGATGTATCACTAAACGAAAACAGACACATCTTCCCATGGATGAGGTAAATATCAGTGGTCAAATCATGTTCCTTTATTTACTAAATCCTCTCTTGGCTCTAGGAACTTCCTTAGAACATCCAATTGTGAAGTTCTTTTGTTGTACCACCACTCTCTTATCTGAGGTAAGCCAGTAACCTCTACCATAGTTTCCTCAGTGACCCCCACATGCTATCCTAAGACTATGGAGTACTCGACTCTATAATTCAGGAAAAATTCAAGGGCAATGTCTTCATCGTATCCTTGCAAACGTAAGACACAATCCATCTAGCAAGCTCGTCCCATGGTTTTCCTTATGTTGTCGTAAACCTCAAGCAACATTGGTTTAGTCAATTATTTGTGGATTAATGATCCACTCATGGCTCCTTTCCTCCACTAACTCTAAGTTTTTCTTGTTTGCGGGGGCTATGAAAATTATGGGGTGGTGGGTTTGGAGTTGTAGAAATAACGATTCTTTGATTCTTTGATCTCGCAATTATAGAGGAATGATATTAGACACATTCTATTTAGAATTTACTTATTGCAAATTATGATAGGAAGGCGTACTTGTCATGTCTTACCTTGAGTGGTTGTACAAGTACGACGTTGGTTGAGTCAGGAAAATGGAGGATGGAGTTCCATCAACAATCCTAACCAGAATTGTAGCGTCAACGTTGTCAGTTCCATCGATTGAAAGTACAAGAACAATGATGCTCCGAAGTGAGATCTGCAAGTAGAGTTGCAACAATGAAACTACAAAATTGGTAGTGTGATATAGGAGGATCCAGAACACTCAAATAGATCTAGGAGGATCCAAGAATGCTAAAAAAATTATTTTCTCAAATGATATTCAAAATGACTTCATTTTGTAGAGCTCGGTGAGAGATTTCCAATGACACAAAAATCATCTCAAATTGAGTTCGTGTGAATAATTTATGGTTGGTCAAAGTTTGGTCAAAAGATGTCAAAAGTCAAAGAAGGGGTGCCACGTGGTAGGCCCACAGGATAACACATGTCCTACTCGTAAAAGTCATACAACTGATAGGATGATGTCATGATAACGTCAATAGGATGACGTGGTAGCACAAGAGGTTGCCATGTGTCATTCATTTTTGGAATTTTTAGGCACCCATGTGGATTAATAAAAATGTGCAACGTGTCATCCATACTGATGACATGGTAGGTACAACTGGAAGTCAAGTGGAAAATACATATAGGTACATGTGGTAAATGATTTGGCATGATGTTGACTGTGCAGAAAGGTGGACCAACCAGAGAATGCCACGTGGAACTCTTCGATTGGCCAATAATGGCTAAGGGAGAATAAAATTGGTTCCTGATGGGAATCAAACCCATGACTTCCAGGGGAATATTAATGGAATATTCCAACGTTTTAACAAAGATTCATCCTATCATTGTACGACATGCATTGCTTGTTACAAAAAACAAACTAATAGTTATTTAAATTTTGGTTAAGCAACCCGAGTATATAAGGCCACAGTTAGGTTGCCTAGGCCTATATAAACTCATGCACCCGACCCCTGAATGAACATTGGGATTCATGCCAAGAGAGAACAACATAGAACTTCATGCCAAGTTCATATTTGTCTCGATTTGCATGCAAGAGGTGTGATTTGTCTCGCTTTGCATGTTATTGGGTTCTTGGAGGAAAGTAAAGTGTTTATACTCATTTTTCCCAGAATTTCAAGAGGAATCTGATGGTGATGTCTATTTTTCACAAACGCGTTGTCTATGAAAGTATTAATTCATATTGTCATGCATGAGACCCATAGTCTCGTTATGCGTGTAAAAAGAGATTTGTTGGCACCTGTTCAGAACATAGTCGAGTTTATACTCATTTTTCTCATAATTTCATGAGGAATTCAGTAATGGCCTCTATATCTAGGATTGAGTAGCAGACTTGAAGTGTGACTTCAAAAACTTGGTATTTGTAAGTCCATTCATTGTAATTTTGGCATTTGAGCATTAATTGAGTGGTCTCACTGATTGAAAAGGGACCCAGAGACTTAGCCCAAGATGGGTGAACTCTGTTAACAATTTTTTTATGTGTCATTTGAATTGTTGTTGATCTTACTTTACTTCATTCCAGCATTTTATTTCTGCAATTTATTCATCGGTGTTATTGAAGTTTATGGATAAGTAAGACATCCACATATTATTTGCAAATAGTCAAAGACGATCTTCATTTCTGAATCTAGTCGAATGTTTATATATACTTAAGAAATATTTTTGACATCTAAGGATTTTTGGATCAAGTTGGTATCAGAGCTAGTTTTGACATGTATTTTCAAGTGAATTCTTACGAGGTCCAAATCTAAGCGAGGTGAAGGAAATATTTCAAGTTATAATCCTAAAATTGGTTCAAGGAGATTCCCTCGAAGAGGAAAGATGGCTTCACTAAGAAGTTTAGGTCCTTACGACTCTGAAGATGATTTCTTCGAGGCATTTAATTTAGTGAAGGCTATGGTGGAAGAAATGTATGAGGATCGAAAGAATGCCAAGGGAGAAAGTACATTGGTAAAGACTGAAGCAATTAAAGAAGAAGTTGAAGGTGAAGAACCTCCAAAGCCTCCTTCATACCCATCATCATCATCATCATCATCATCATCTTCTGATGAAATTAAACATTCTTATCATAAGAGGAAAAATAATTCTAAGAAGTCTTCTCATTCTCATGATTTGTCTTTCTTAAATATAGATGTAAAGTTTGATTTCCATACTTATGATCGAGAGTTCAATGCAAAGAAGTTGGATAATTGGATCAAACAGATTGAAGTATATTGCAGGGTACATAAAATCATACATGACACTTCAAGGATGCAGTTGGTTACTCTTCACCTAAGCAACACAACTTTGATATGGTGGGAGAGTCGGACACAAGATAATCTTATTCAACATGGTAAAATCGTCTCTTCCTGGATTGAATTTATTGTTGCATTAAGAAATAAATTTTATCCATTAGCTTATATGAAAACATCAATGATTGCTTGACAACATCTAAGACAAGGAAAAGAGAAAAATGTTCAAGTTTATACACATGAATTTAAGAGGAAGGATTTGTCTTTAGGAATTCCATTACATACTCCTGAGACTCTTCTAAAGTATATTGGTGGTATGCACTCATATCTTCACCATACTATATTGATGTTTAATTCTACTAATATTGACGAAGTATCAATACAAGCTACTCATCTTGAAGCCAACAAAGGAAAACATGTTGTTGAGTATGTGTCAGAGGAGCCACATGAATTCAAGGAGCAGTTGATGGAAAAAGGGAAGAGTAAGAAGAAAACTACAGTGAAGAAGGATGAATAGAAGAAGCCTACATGTTCTCACTACGAGAATAAAATACATGATGAGAAGAATTGTTGGAAGTTTCATCCAAAACTGAAGCCAAAGTGGGATTAGCCTAGAGAGGGTAAAAACAATACCATGACCATGGTGCAAGATCTTGGATTAGATTCCAAGGATGAAACTAAGGTTATAGATATGGGCATCAAAGGTAAATATTTTGTTGCAAGTTTCATTTCGCGTACTTCTTCTTCGAAGGCTAATGCAATCCCTGATGGAAGGAAAATAAAATACATGTTTCATTTACTAGTTATCTCAAAACACGCTAAGATTAATACACTTGTTGATAGTGGATCACAAGTAAATCTTATTTCAGAGCAAGGTGTTCAGAAGTTGGGATTGGAAACTAGGCCTCATTTGAGACCATATCCTTTGGGATGGATTTGTGATAATGCTCGGGTACAGGTAACTAAGCAATGCAAGTTACGGTTTGTGATCACATCTAGTTTCATTGATGAGGTAGAGTTAGATGTGGTTCCACTTCACATTTGCAGGATGGTTTTGGGAAGTTCATACTTGTATGTGTAGTATTCCAGATATAAAATAGTATGCATAACATAAATAATTAGCTAGAAATGGCACAGAAACAATGATATAACCATAACAATACCACAATAATACCATAATAATACGAGAATAACACCAGAAAGAGCATTTTGATTACTGAGAGCAATGTTCACTTGCCTCTTCGAGGGGGAAACCTCCAGTAGAGCAGAGCTCTATTACAATAATATCCAAGACAATATTTCTCATACCCTCTACTTCTATTTATACTAAATCTATCTATCCAAAAGAACAATCTAGAGGAATATCCTTCTAGAAGCGAAAGCTTCTATTAGGTCTTCTTACATTTGACTTATTCTTCCTTATTGTTAGGCCTTATTAGTGTTGGACTTTATTACATGGAATTATATTATTCTACTTAACTGAGAGGTTAGGGAGGTTAGGTCCCTAATATGCCCTCCCCCTTGAAGAAAAACCTTGTCCTCAAGGCTTTAGATGAGGGAATTGTTGTAGAATGGTGGTCGGCTCCCAGGTGGCATCTTTTGGAGGGGTATATTTCCATTGGAATAACACTTCCTGGATGGTGCATTGACAGAGATGACGTTCTCTTTGGGCCAAGACTGCTTGTGGCTGCAACCATATGGAACCTTCTTATTCCAACTCAAGGAGACTCGTTTGAGTTTGGCACTTAGTTCCAATCACCTTCTTTAAGCAGGAAACATGAAAAATGGGATGGAGCTTCAACTGACTAGGTAGAGCTAACTTATAGGCCATCGATCCCACCCGCTTGATCACTATATAAGGACCATAAAATTTGGGCGCAAAATTCTGATAGTGGTGAGCTTTGAGTGAAGTCTACTTATAAGGTTGTAGTCGAAGAAATACATGGTCCCCTTCAACAAAATGGCATTCAGAATGACCTTTCTCTGCTTGTTGCTTCATGCGATTATGATCCATGACCAAATTGTCTTTGAGGGCACGAAGAATAGCCTCGCTGACTATAATATTTGTGTCAACCTCATGAACCTTCGAGACCCATGGAATATAGGAGAGAATTGATGGAGGATTTTGGCCATAGACTGCTTCAAAAGGAGTCATGCAAGTAGTTGTATGGTAAGAGGTGTTGTCCCACCATTCAGCTAGGGGTAACGAGTGAGCCCACCTATTTTACCTCTTAGATGCAAAACACCTCAAATATGTTTCCAAACACTTGTTCACAACTTCAATCTGGCCATCCGTCTAGGGGTGATAGGCAGTGCTAAGATGCAATTGGGTGCCATGTATCTTGAACAATTCTTGCCAAAAATTGCTAGTGAAAGTGGCGTCTCTGTCAGAGACAATAGAATTAGGCATGCCATGAAGATTGAATATATTATCCATGAATATTTGAGCCATTGAGATGGTTGTGAATGGGTGTTGAAGAGAAAAAAAATGAACATATTTGGAGAGACGATCAACGACCACCATGATGACTGATTTATTGCCTGATTTAGGTAAGCCTACAATGAAGCCCGTAGAAATATCTCACCAAATAGCAGGGGGAATGGGAAGTGGTTGGAGTGTGCCTAGAGCTTTGAAATTTTATCCCTTGTTGTGTTGAAAGACCTCACATTCAACCACAAAGGTGTGGACGTTGTTTTATACCCTCCCAGAAAAAAGAACGTTTGAGTCGTTCATAGGTTTTGGTAAATCCTGAATGTCCAACTATGGGTGAGGCATGAAGTCCATAAAGCATTGTGGATTTATGTTTGGATTTATTGCATAGGTACAAATGACCTTTGTAGCGAAGCTCTTCATTATGCCAAGAGTACCCAGGAGAAACTAAAGAATTGTGTTGCAATTGGTGGAGCAGGCTAAAAAAAATTGGGTCTTGCAACCATTCTTGATGAAGAGGTTGCAACCAATATGGTACAATAAAGGAGAGGGAGAAAAGGGACCCTTTGTCTTCATATTTATCATAAATCACAAATCATACTTCTTCAAGTGTCACTTATATCTTAAGTGATTTATCATAAATCATTCTTCTTCTGCTCCAAGGTCATCAAGAGATCGGATACAAAATCGTTAAAAGAATGGAAAGTGGTACTATTATTGTTATTTTTGTTCGTGAACTCTCATAAAGTTGAAAATTTGTTGGAAAAACTAATATCTTTTTATGTTATAAAGTCCCAAAAAAACATTATGAAAATGCAAAATTCCTGGAGTTGATAATTATTCCCACTGATATCTAAACTAAAAATTGTTGTACAAATATTATTTAAAAACTGTTATAGAATACATCAATATAAAAAAGACTAGGAGAAATAGCTGTAAATTTAAAAAGCCAAAAAAAAAGCACAAAATTGATTGTAAATTTAAAATGCCAAACTCAAAATGGAGAAATAGTGAATTTAAAATGGAAAAACAAAAAGGAGGCACTTGAACATTGTACCTAATAATTTTACAGGGGTTTGTGCCAGACCTGACATCATTGACTAGCCTTGACTCTGCTAAAGGATTCATTGAGAAAATAATGGCTTGATGGATGAGGTTGGTAGAGGAGGTATTCCTTATAGTTAAAATGGTTTTGGTAGAATAGGTATTCCTTGAGAGTTAAAATTGTTTTTAGCTCATGAACTACATTGACTTTCTTCTCATCCCCGACTCAAATTGACCTAGGGTTCCAAGCTCAGTGTTAGTGTGGTCCCCAACCAAATTATCTTGCTTGATTTACTCCTGTCCCAACTCATGCCTACAATACCTATGCTTCTTCGAATGCAACCTCTACCTGCAACATCTTCAACCCAATGTTTGGCTCTTTCTTCTTAGGCTTCTACTGTTGTTATTGAAAATGGTATGAGTTGCTTGATGTCTCTCGTGGCGTGAAATCCATCAATTATTATATATGTAGTGGTGGACCTCTTCTCCAACCAACATGGGAGGGGTTAGGCACATTCCCAACAAAATTTCTCTAGCTATAAAGGATTTGATGAGCATTGAGAGGGAGACAGGAGAACCAGATTGAGGACCATCAATTGAATTCTTTATTAAAAACCAGCTCACGTTTAGGCATGTATCTGTATTTGTATGACACAAAGAAAAAAAAAATTTAAATCTCTAGTGGTCTGGATAATTACGTTGGTGGAAAAAACCAAAGACCATTTGAAAAACCAAAAGCAATGGAAACTGCTATAAATACAGGAGGATCTGTGTTGCATCTAGGGCCTTTAATTGCAATGTATTCACCATGCAACCAACGACGGTCCTATCTGGATAAATTCCTATTAATTTTTTTACTTGCACTTTACGGTGTGCTGTTGTAGCCATATCTGGTCGCAGCTTCACCCATACATTGATTTTCATACAACTATTCCTTGTGTCACTCTTACTAATATTTTTACCTTCCATGTATTCCTCTTAGTATTATGAACAATTTTATTTTTAGTCCCTGCCGTAGGCATAGAGGGACTATAACGATCGATAATTCGTTGACTACATATTAGTTTGTCCTTTGACTAGAAATATTTGCATAATACCTATTGTTGGAGCTAGGGAATTAAAAACATATATTTTTATATAATAAAAAGTAGCATATATGTACTGATCTGATTGGATAATAGATTGGAGGTCTTATTTCCGTCTTCGCTATTCCCAATGTTTTATATGTAAACATATCCAAACTTTTTGTCGTATACAGTCTTTTTGAATAATATATTTTTCCCGTGTATTGCTTGAAGGTGGATTAATGCTAGCATTAGTTCGAATGTTTGTGTTAGCATTTTCTGCTAGCTTAATATATCTGTAAGTTTTTATTTGTACGAATCATATTGAAATGTTTTGATATCCAAGATTTATAGTGATTGAGAATTCCACTATTTATAACGTGCTTTCCGCATGTATTTGTATTGAAATTTATTGACACTTATTTCAAGACACTTCAATAGGCCTGACAACTTAAATGTTTACATGATGTGAGGTCCTCCAACAGGCTCGACAACTTAAATGTTTTCATACCACGAGATCCTTAGACAGACTGACAACCTTAAATGTTTATCTAAATACGCTTCTCGAAGTAAATTTTTCCTCGAAAATTTCCATACAATGTTAGAGTGAATTTGCACACTATTGTTGTCCACTACCAGTTGAATAGCCATTGTATGTTTCATCCTTCTTCTACCTTTGCAATGCAATTTCGTCATCGTTGAAGCTACATACAATGTTTATTAGTTCGGTGATTGCTTCTTCTTCACTGGTTCATCGGTTGCTGGTTGTTGTTGTTTAGTTCTTAATTCGACCTACGCTTTTGCATTTCATTGTTTCGGAGTAAGTTTCCATGCCATAGTTTCATTTTTTATTCCTTGTTTGTTGTTCAGTGTTTTCAATTTGGAAGTAATAATGTTTTCTTATTTGTAGTGGCATGGTCGTCATATGTTTCTGGTTCCTTCTGTCCTTTGGCTGCAGTTTCGTAATCGTTGGAGATACATATGTTGTTTACTGGCTCGGTGGTTCTTGTTGGTTCGTTGGTTCGTGGGTTGTTGGTTCTGTTTGTTTAGCTCCGGTTTAAGCTTTGGGGCCCTGGGGGGTGAAGTTCGGTGTGTTCATGCTTTCTCATTAGTTTGGTGCTTGTTGTTGTTTTCTTTTGTTTGATTCAGCCTTTTCCTCGGGGTGAAGTTCGATGGGTGTGTCTGCTTTCTCATTAGTTTGGTGCTTGTTGTTGTTTTCTTTTGTTTGATTCAGCCTCTTACAGGTTGGGGTCCAACTGGTTGGATCTTTTTGGGGGGGGGGATTATTATTGTTTTTGGAGCACTTTACGGTGTTCAGCCCCTGCACCCAGGAGTCAACATGCAATTGTGTTATTTTCTCTGTCTACTGAGGTCAATATCTGTTCTGCTGTGAGATTTCGCTGGTGCTTTAGTGGTGGCATGAAATAAAATAGTTTCATCCAAAATTGTTGGAGGATTACATGTGAAATTGCAATATGCACTATTTTTTTGTTAGAATAAAGCATATGCAGGGTACATTTATAAAACATGTATGGTCATATGTTCCCATATGAAATTACATGTTCTTTCTCCTCTACATAGACTGGTGTGTGCATGATACAATTTGTGTTGTACTTGAGCTATGATATGTACAACAAAGATTCTGCAAGATTATATTTCGATGTCTAGAAGCATGCCTGGGTAGTTTTCCACAGAAAACCAAAAACTTGTGTCGTGGGCACATCAGTCTGTGTAGAGGATAAAGAACATGTATTTCCATCGGTGGAATCATATCTGGATAATTTTCCACGGAAAACCAGAAATCGTTTAGCTACAACCATGCAATTTCGTAATATTTTGTGGCTTGTAATATATTTTGAGCAGAGCAAAAAAAATTACACGTTTACAACTATGGATAGAGAAGCGCAAGGGTTCATGTTTATGCCTATCTTCTAGACTATTCGTTGAGTCTCTTTTGGTATATGTACATATTGCTTTTTCTCCGGTGCATACCAAATTTCATTCATGTTTGTTTTATTTTGTGCGTTCCCACATTCAAACAAAAAAAATAGATGGAGAAAATGACGGAGTCTTGACTGCATCGGTTGAAGAGGATATAGAAAGGTGGATGCGTGTACTATTATTTCGTATTGCATTGTTTTGTATTTCATTTATTGTCTGTATATGTGTTCACTTAGTTTATTATATGTACATGTTGTGTTCCTTCCTACATGGTAACTTATGTTCATTACATGCCTTCCTGCATACTAACCTGCTTCATGTCCATTGTGTTTTCTCGACATTGCTACATTTAAACAAACAGAGTGGCTGGAGATGACGATGGGTTCTTTCACGGGTAAATAACCTTGTTTCTCTTTCTTTTACATGTCTGTCTTCATTATAAGTTATCTTCAATACATGCCTCCTTGCATACTAACCTACTTCATGTCCATTGTGTTTTCGCTGCATTGCTTCATTTAAACAAACAAAATGGCTGGAGAGGGAGATGGAATCTTTGGTGGGTAAATAGACCTGTTTCTCTTTCTTTTATATGTTTGTCTTCATACTAAATTTCCTTCATGTCCATTTCATAATCGACATTGTTGCCTTGGAAAAAATAGGTTGCTTGGATAGGAAGATGAATTGTTATGTGCAACAACAGAGGGTTCTGTGGTACAATCTTGTAAAAGGTATACCAACCGTGCTGGTAAATTAAATATACAAACTGAGTGGGGGCATATAATATTAGACTTGAAAATGATGGCTTCGCAACAATGGGCCTTTCTGCCCTCCCTATTTCTATTTTTTCCATTTTCCATTTTATTTTCTAATTCATCTGCTTAGTGTTAATCTTTTCGAAAATGCCTTGGTGCACCCATTGGCGGACTAATGGTTTCACACCTATGGTCGTGCTTCTACCTTATTCCATAGTTACCCACTTTTTCGATTGCGGATGCCAGGCTGGCAAGTTCAAGATTGCTTCCCTGGCTTCTGAGGGTCTATGATTTACAGATTGGTCGTGGTGCCCCGCCCTCACCCCTTGTTTACTGTTAAACAATTTTCCAGTTAAAAAAATCATATGCATACAATTTTACGGTTATTTAGTCCTTCTGATGGAAAGTATACAATGCATATGATTCTTTAGTCTTGATGTTCATCTGCACTTGCTTGCATTAGAAAAAGTTGGACTAGTGACGTGGGCATGAGCAGTCAGTCATCCCAGACGTTAATAAACTAACAAGGCCAAAGGTAAAGATGCATGCACTCTGCTCTCACTATGTTTACCAAACAAACATCCTCGCCTATATATTCATCTATGGCATGGTGAATATATTGATTTCATCTACAATACATGGTTTGCAGTTCACAAGAAATGTCAACAAGTACAAGCGAGACGCCGAATGTGCCACATGTTCTGCAGACTAAGAGGTGTGGTTGTAACACTCTGCCTCCATAGTTCATCGAAGCTATGCATGTACTTGTAGATTTATGCCAGTGAAAGAATAATACAATATATATATGCACAGTTCCATTCACTTTAGTTTTCCTCTTCAAACAATGTCACCGGTTCTAGAGTTGTAACATCTAAAGTACTATCAATAGAGGGCTTGAACAACCGCCAAACTAGACAAGTGTTCTTTAGGGACATAATGGTCATCTATAACACCTACTTGGACAAGGAAAACAAAAGTAGATACATTATGCGTGCTGACATGACAGACAAGGAGGCCATGATGACAGTGACACTGACTATTCCTCCACAACTTGTCGAGAAACACGTAGAAAAAATATTGTCGGGTAATGGGATATCCATTACAAATTTTAATATATTGCCCAAAATAGTATATGATTGTGGTGATTGTGATCGAATTATTTCGCTCAACGAAACAAGTATTGTGGAAAAAATTTCCGTTGTTTGTTCAAATATTGTTTCGTCCCGTATTCGACTATTAGCCAGCTTGCACAGAGCACTGACATTTACCCAATCAGAACGATTGGCGTAGATGTCACACTAGCAAGAAAACTTGGCTCACAACACATTCTCCATATAAAGGATGGAGATTCGGACAACGACAAAGCAATGTTATCGGTTTTCATATTCAATTTTGTCCATTATTTTCGCATGTGCATGTATCACGAGTAAGTTACTCAAATATTGTAGTGTTCCATGTTGCAGCTGCAATTTTTCGATGCGTATTCAAATTTTCTTTCGTCAATGGAGAAACAATTGCATAAAGGGTAGATTCCACTTATTCTCTTCAAAAATATAACAAAGAAAAGGGATGTTAGAGAAAGGATCTTTCAGACAACCCAGACAAGCTTTGAAACAGAGTTGTGAGAAGATATAGTAGAGGATCTGAAGAAAATAGCTAGCTCTACAACTATTGTGCATATACATCCACAAAATCATCCTCACTTTTCTTATAGAAATAGCCTTGAACAAATTTCTGCGGCTTGTTTTATTTATTTATTATTTTTTAAGGGGAGGAGGGGGTGCAGCTATGTAGTGTACCCCTTCACTACCGAGGTTTCCAAACCTCTCAGTTACCATTCTATACATGAATGATTTCATAATTTGTACAGAAATTATAAGCGCATGCATTTAACACAATTAAACACATTTAAATTACAGAGTGAAACATATCTGGTTACTTCTATAATTAAACATTCCATAGCATTCCATAGTAACTCATTTACACAATGGAAAACATGATACATGAACAACACAGTCATGCCAAATGTGATAAAAACATAATTCAGATACTTATCTTTGAACAGTTGTAGAATTCACCAACCAAGTGTAGGCCTTCCACGAACCTCCCAGCCTTAGACCACACTGTTCATCAACTCAACAGTGGGTCACCCCCGAGCTGGGAATAAGCTCCACCCCAAGGCAAGGAATCCTAGGCTAGGCTGAGGTTACAGGGAAGATAGCACATACACATCACCAGGAATAAAGCTCTCATAGGAATCTCCCACGCTCACTTCCCATAGAACCTCATTCCCCACATGCCTGTTCCACCCCAGGAGAGTGCACCTTCTCTGTCACCTAAACAGTCCTTCGGCTGCCAGTCTCCCTTACCTCAGGTTACAGGAACAGACCGGACCAGAATTCTCCAGGCTCTATGGAAGCTACAGTGTTCCTTCTAGGAGTTCTCTTCTCCCTCTGTGCACTCTCTCACCTGGAGGAGTTGCTCACAGGCCAACAAGCCTCACGCAGTCCAGTACTGCGTGGTCACAACAATCCATGGGAAACACAGACAAATGCTTCCCAAAACGGTTCAGTGGTCACAGGATAATCTCACAGGATGATTTCGGAATAGGGACTTCACACACAGGCTAGCTCAGATTCCCCGAATAATAGAGATACTTCCACTCAATTAAGCACATGCTTCTCGTTCAGGGAATGCGCACACGGGTTTTCCCGAAGACACACACAGACTCCCCCTCTCTGGATAGGGTGTACACGGTTTCTTCAGACAACCACATGATTT
>SNQJ01S0066316.1:57461-70442 GCA_010110895.2 Picea sitchensis | reverse complement strand
GTTCAAGTACAAGATGATTCAAAATGAAAATGTCTCCTTGGTATATATAGGAGACTAGGAGGTATAATTACAACTAATGGCCTAAAGCCGACATAAATAAAATAGCATTACTAATGTAATATGCCCCAATTAAGGGGTAATGATCCAATATTAGGGCTTAACAGAGCGCTTCCCCTTTCTTTAAATTGGACCTCTATTGTTCCATGTCCTACAAGTAGCACCCAGAGTTCCGCCATATACAAATTGATAGGCGGACTTGCGCGTTGATTGGCTCAACATTGCACTTGTAATTTTTTGTGACCTCCAAACAACATTCAGGCCTCCACGATATACAAATTGACACACGGTATCTAGGGATGGAGGGCTCAAGATTTCCTTTGTTTACGTAAGGAAAAGTGATAAAACAAGCCATACCACATTTGCGCCACAGATGCTATATTAAAGGGAAAAGCATTTCCTCTATAGTTTTGTGCCCTACAAACTGAACCTACAGTTTTTCACTATACAAATGGACAGCCAGACTTGCAGGCTGGATGGTTAATGAAATGCCTCGGTGTTCCACGATAGAGAAATTGACAGACGAAGACACTTCTCCGATCGCGAATTCTCGGTAGACGGGCTCTAGATTGGACTTCTATTGTTCCATGGCCTGCAAATAGTACCGTCACTTCCATGATAGAAAAATTTACAACTGGACTCAAATCATACCCTCTTCTATATTACGCTCCACCTATCATGCCCTCTTCCATGGTATACATTTTGCACTGAAAAATTCTGAGAAATACAATTTACCTGTCGGGTCCTTACGTCTTCTATGGAACTATTGTCACCCCATTTTCAAGCTTGTCTGTCCACTTTCCATTCTTCGCCATTTCTTCAAATTTCTTTGGCGGATCGTTGGTTTGGCAGGTTGAAGAAATATTCAGTTCCTAGTCGTTATTTCCTGTGCCCGCACCCCTTTTCAATTAGTAATTACCAATTATATATAAGATCTTATTTGTAGGCATACAATTTGCAAGCGCTAATTTCAAACATCATGGAATGTCATTTCCACGTAGTCGGGTTGGTCCCTTCACGAAAACTTCAATCCTCACTTCTGAGAAGGATTCCGCCCGAATGCTTCCATATTCCATACTTAGCTACTTTGTCGGAATTTCACAAATATACAAACTGGTCATTGAACTATGCCATCATGATCTCTTCTGTTTTACACGTTTTGTAGTCAAAATTTCCAATACATAAAATTTGACTGTGGAACACTCGCCTCTCCTGAGTATCCCTGTAACCCTTTTTTGAATCCCGTTCGATTGCTTTTCAGACCTTTCCATTCTTTCCTTTCTCTCCCCCATCTCCATCACCTTCACACTTGTCTATAATAAACGAAAAAAAATTGTTTTATATATATATATATACATATATTGTTTATAAATATGCAAATACTGACATTTAATTGTAACTACTCATCGTGCAGGATCTGTATAGATTGTCATTGATGGGTGAAAGGCTCAAGAATATCTCCTATTAATGCACATTAAACCAAGATTTTCAGGGGGGGTATATTATCCCTTTCGAGTGTTGATTTCAAAATCATGAAATGTCATTCGCACGTCATGGCCTTGGCACATTCACGGAACCTCCAATCCTTAATTGCTCTTCGTCGTACCCACCACCTTCACATTTCTAAATATGTAATAAGTAAGATTTACTGCTAATAGTTCATCATGCACCACCCATACAGATTGTCATTAATCAGCGAAAGGCTCGAGGACCTTTCCCATTCATAAGAATTTAACCAAGATTTAGTGGAGAGTTACATTATCGACTCTAATTGTTCATTTCAACCATAATTTGGAGCAAACCAACGTTCTCATAAACCTATGGCATCAACTCAATAGAATTTATGTGGAGATACAGTGCACATCTTTGGGCGCGAGGACCATAACTTCCAGTGGTCCAGGGAATATTCTTATTACTCAACCTTTTCCGCAGAGAACCAAGTAATTTGGACCTATGGGATTTCTCGTGTAGGTTGTGTCCCTGAGGTTTTTGACTATAAGGACCTAGTCTCTTGGTGCACTGATAAATTTATTTAAGACAAAATAATTATTCCACTGCGAGACCACTCTTATGTTTCTTTGTCACCTCAGGTCTTCCGCCAGATGCTAAGATTGTCGAAGCCAACATTGATGTTCAAAGGAGAAGATTTGAAATAGTTCCTAGCAAAGCATAATAATGGGTTGGACCTCTTGCCCCATTTATTGGAAAACCCACTTCTAGTTACTGAAGATATTACAATCTTGCAGGTTAGTTCATTTAGAAATCCATTTAGCGAAATTGTCTGGTTGTTTACAGGAATAATGGGACATGAGTCCACAACAACTGTTTCCTAGATGACTCTTTATATTTTTTATTTCACAGCAAACGAACAAGACATTTTTTATTGGGGCAAGTTCATTTCCCATGAAATCTGTTCCCAATTGTCAAGCTTCAAAAGGGAAAATAAATTTTATATGCCGTCCTATTTATTTTTTGAGATAACGCATTCCTGTCGGTTTCCACAATTGTCTCTCTCCAAGAATGTCAACTGCGAATTCCACCCAGTAATGTTCTGGTACCAGGCCTTGTGGAAGCACAAGGATTCCCACTGTTTCTATGAAGTTTTTAATGGCTTCGTGTTTGTTTTCAAAGTTTTTTTGTTAGAAGAAAATGCTCCCCATATATCTGAATAGGAAACCAATTTTTTGCACAGGAAGGGGACACTCGAACATTTAGATAATTAAACTGTCATAAGAATTTTTGGCTCCACAGAAATACCTTCTCTCCTTCCATGTCACATTACAAACATAATGTTTGTTACAGAGGTAGCATGAAAATACAATTATTGGTTGCATCTGTTGCAAAAGAAGAAAAGAAAACACTTTATTCCTCTACCTTGGAAACTAGGGGAATTCGTGTTGAAAAACGTCAATAAAATTGAGGAATTCACAGCACATTATAGCATCTCCAACCTGAGATATGATGAAATCATAAGAGGGTTTGACCCCTATAATATTTTTCGACAACATTTACAAATAGTCGATTGTTTTTAAAAAAAACACCTGCCCGAAAACAGAGATAGTGGTGGAAATGCTCCTGCCTCTGATGTCGGCAACGTGGACACAGTGAAAAGATGAACTAAATTGTACATGTAATAGGGGAAAGGCCCCGGTGAAAAGAGTGTTCAATCGACAAATAGAACTCCAAAAAATATGACATCCCAGAGCATCTCTCCAACAACCCACCACAGAAACAAAGAAACTCAAAGTTCTTCAAATGGAGGAGGAGATAACAACCCTCCTCATTGTAAAATTGATAATTCTCACAAGCTTCCAGTAGAGAAGAAGAGAAAAAAGAAGTGGGATAGGCGGAAGAACCGGAAATTCAGAGTGAGAACATGGAACTTGACACTGATCTGGATAGCATGTTCCACTTCCTTGATCAGCCTGGAAACATCATCCAACATAGCCTTCTAATGGACATATCCATTACCGAAAATTTTCACGAAATGAATCCTTCGTGTTCCAGAGAAATGTTTTTTATTGCCAGTCCAAAAAATTGATAATTGAGAAAAAATATGTTAAAAATAAGAAAGGGAAATCTCGTTCAGAGGTTTCCCTTTCCAACATGCGGCCGTCCCAAATCATTCAACTTCACACCATGACTGGAGAAGCACTTCATGATTCCATTGGAGGCATCGAGACTGAGAATGCCAGACTGAAGGACCGGGTCAATGAATTGGAAGAGTCTTTCATTCCTATGTCATTGCTTGTCAATCCTTTGGAAATAGCCATGTTTTCCACCCCTGTAGCCAAAGTAAAAGCATCCTCCACCCTGTTGGAATCCTGTAGAGGATATGTGGAGAATAATATCAAGAAAAGAATGGAACTAGTTACCAAAGCATGGAAAACATCACAAACCATCACTTCCCTTGGAACCAGGGCACACAGTTTGCTAGAACATTTGCAGGCAGAGTTAAAAGATGAAGACAATTTATTTTTAAAAACGGTCCTTCCTTTTGGCACCATTGTCAACAATATGACAGAAACAAAAAGAAGAGAACAAGATATTCCATCCAAAAACAGGATCGGTCAATTGAATGTATGTTGGAAATAAAAAGTGAAGAACCTGCATCTCATTGTTCAGTCATGTGAACAAACCATATCGAAGAAAGGTAAATTATTCACAAGGTTGTCAAGGATAGACTTAGCCAGAAAAACCAACGACTTCCAAGACCCCGACTTAATCGCAAACTCCTTTCCCTTAACCAAGAAAGAGTTCGATAAACAAGTTTCTATGTTTAAGGCCTTGTCTCTGGAAAATTTTTACAGCATCCTTCACTTTTATCAAGCTCACATCGACGAATGGCTAGTCAAATATTTAGTAAAGAATGAGGAAATTCATCAGGCTATGTGTAATCTTTCTATCAACTTCTAGGAATTAGAAAGCGATCTTTTCAACATAAAAATATGGAATGAGATCAATGTCGTCCCAATGAGAAACTGCATTCAAGAATGGATCAAAAGGCAAATGAAGAAGGCTTCCGACGAAAGGCAACAAGAAGTTTTCAGGATTCCAACAACCGTCGGCGACATCATTGAAACCACAACCGTCGACGACATCAATGAAACAGAAGCCGCAAGAAAATAGCCAAAGGGATTATATGTACCCTCACTGTAAGTCTACTGATTTCATCCTGCTTTGTTTATCAACCCAATTATTCCATTTTCTTAAATAGATATGTGTACGGAAACAATTATACCTTTCAATTTATTTTTTTTGCAGGTATTGCACTCTATCTTATTTCTATAGTCTTGTTTCTTGTACATATTTATCTAATGGTCCGCAGGAGCCCCAATCCCAGTCTACATGGCAAACACATTGAATTCCCATTAATATGTAACAAACTTTAATTTTTTTGTATATTTCAAAATTTCCAGTAGTATGTAACAAAATTTTATTTTTTGACATACTTCAAATAAAACTGTTTTCTTATCTCCTTTTAAATTTATGTCTTCATACATTTTTATCTTTCACCAGTCTGTATGACAAATGCATTTAAATTTTTATATGTAACCGACTTTTATTTTTTATATATTTCAAAATAAATGGTGCTCTACATGCCCATCGTCATTTACTTATTCCCTATGTTGACAAATGCATTTCAATTTTATATGCCAAGCGTCATTTACTTATGCTCCATGTTTCATGACCAGCCATGTTGCATACAACATTTCTATCATATACATTTCAAATTTCCAGGTGGTTGCATACAACATTTCTATCATATACATTTCAAAATTTCCAGTAGTATGTAACAAACTTTTATTTTTTTACATATTTCAAATAAAATTGTTTTCGTATCTTCTTTTAAATGAATGTCTTCATACATTTTTATCTTTCACCAGTCCATATGGCAAATGCATTTAAATTCCCAATTTTTTTCTTCCACTATGAACAAATTTGTAGTTTGTTATATACTTTCAAAAAATAAATGGTGCTCTACATGCCAAGTGTCATTTACTTTTGCCCCATGTTCCGTGATATACATGTTACACACAACATTTCCGTCATTTACAATTCGTCCCCATTTTCAAATATTTTCTTTCTAACCTCGTTGGCAGGGACTACGCTACCACACAACCTTGTTTTATATTGTTTTAAATATTGAATTAGCTTGATTTATTTGATCAATAAACATTTGTACAAATTTATTCCTAAACCTCTTTGAAGCTTCTCCCTAAACCTCCTCATGTGGTTGAGGGTCGATGCTATTCCTTCCCTAAAGTATTTCACAGGTAGAGGAATGTTTGCAGATGCCACAAGCTTAATATCAAATTGTTGATTCACCTCTAGTAGTTTGTGCCTCCCACTCTTTATATATATGTGGATATGGTAAGTCAAAGAATATTATTTCTTGCCATAGTTTCTTAATTGATCAGTAACAGACAAATAATTTAGAAAATAACGTTGGATGAAATGCATTAAAAATCATATCAGAGATGAAATCAATTTTGTAATGATTATGTTTGTTTGTTTAGTTTGGCATTTTCTCATACAATAACTTTTAAGAACATACACTTGCCATGCCATATACCTTATGGTTTGTTCTCTAAGTTTGATTCTTGGCTTTGTTTCATGTTATTGTGATCATCTTTTCAGTTGGTTTCAAATTGTCTTATATCTTGTAGAGTAGCTTCAATGGACATTGCACCAAATGGACATAAAGATTTCATTTTTAAATGGGTGGATAAAAAGTGTACATTCTAGAGCCTGGAAATGAGAATTTAATGTGTTATAAGTTTCAAACATCTTTGTATGGATAAATAAGGCACCCAAAGCATGATATGTGTGCATTGATGAATACTTTAGAGAAGTTTGATTCACTATAAGTAATTAAGATATGAATTTATATGTGAAGACCATGAAAGAAGAGTGTAGATTTATTATTGTTCATTTTATATATTGATGATTTAATTTTTACATGACTATTAGTGAAGTTAAAATTTAACAACTCAAAGAAGATATACTATAAACATTTTAAATGGTAGATGGCACAACTCATAGACCTATATTTGACATGGTAGATGACACAATTCACATACCTAAAGCAATTCTAACACTTACAGGACTATGCTATCCCTTCAGAATGCACAAAAAAAATCATATTCAAGCACACAACGAAAAATTTGTTTATTGTTGTTAAGACTGAAATATAAGGAAATTAATTATAACCAGAAGAAAACAAACAGGTTGTGAATCCTTTCTTTTATTATTGATTTCAGAATGCCCCTTATTACAATGTAATCAAGAAATACATCTTTCTCACCGGACTAAAACTGATGCACTGTGTTGTTCTTCTACAGATTGTATCGTCTCTTCTCGATCTTATTCTTGGTGGTTGTATCGGTCGCTTCCAATAAACCCGATGGAAACCTTCCTTTCTTATGGCTTGAATCAACCCCTACATCTTCCTTTCCCCTTCTTTTTATGTCGTTTCTATCAACTTATTTTTTTCCTCTTCCATTGGGAAGATGAATAGTCATGCATGTTCTCTCCAAACATTTTCCAATTCGGTTTTGTTTCCTCTTCCCTCACCAATGATTCCCACATGGCGTTTAAGCTTAATGAGCTACACGAATTGAGATTGGAATCAACACATTGAGTTGCAACATAAATTTTCCAGCTCAAATCTTGTAGCGTGGAATCGCAACATAGGAGTTGTAGTGAATTGCAACACCATTCTTGTAGTGTGGTGTTGCAACAAGTTGCAGCACCAATCCTATAGCGTGGAGTTGCAACGAGTTGCAACATTGTCAATTTTTAACAAGGAGTAGCAACATGAGTTGTTGATTAGAGTTGCAACCATCCTTATTCATCATAAATTAACTTGTACATAATTTTAAATGTTTTTCGGTGATGCGGATTTCCTAGAACCAAAGATGCTCCTGCATCAGACACCCTTGGTAAGAAAAACATGAGCTCCCAACTCATGTGGTTGTTTCTCTAGAGGACGAAGAGTTTCATAGGCACCTTAGTTCTTCTTAGGAAACCCATGATGCATCCTCATATCCTCTGTTTTTCCATTTGACCAAATATTCTAGATATTCCTTGTTGTGAGTTTTTCTACCAATCCTTGTGGCCAAAATTTCTTCCACTTCCTCAACTCGCTTGGCTAGTATTTGCTCCCATCCATCCATAATAATTTCATCATCATTGTTTTCTCCTTCATGGAAATCATATAGATCAACAACATTGAATGTTGGATATATATTGAACTTGTCTGGAAGTACCAATTGATAAGCATTATCAGAATTGTTTTCAAGATTTTGCACGGTCCTATTTTTTGTACTTAAGTTTGTTATAAGTACCTTTGGGAAATGTTTCCTTTCTCAAGTGAGCCATGAATAACTCACCTTATTTAAATATTTTCTGTCTTTGCTGCAAGTTTGTCCTCTATTTATACTTGTTATTACTTTCCTGTAGTTTATGCTTCACTTGCTCGTGCAATTTTGCATAATATCTGCAAAATCATTGGCATCAACACTCCTTTTATCTCCTAGATCCAACAAATAAACCAAATATACCACCCCTTTAGGTGACCTTCCATAAACAATTTGGAATGGGCTCTTCCCTGTAGATCTATTCACTAAATTGTTGTAATCGAATTCAACTTGCGCCAAAAATGAATCCCATTGGATAGGATTTTTGCCACTCAAACTTCTCAATAAGTTCCCTAAACTTTGGTTCACCACCTCGGTCTTCCCATATGTTTGCGGATGGTATTATGAAATGTATAACAACTTAGAACCCGACCTTTTCCAAGGTGTCCTCCAAAAGTGACCAGGATATCTCATGTCTCTGTCTAAATTAATACTCCTCGGTAGGCCATGTAACCGTACCACTTCTTTGAAAAACAAGGAAACCACTTCACTAACATCACTTGTCTTCTTACATGCTAAAAAATGTGCCATTTTTGAAAACCAATCTATTACTACCATAACAAAATCATACTTCCTTTGTTTCATATGAAGTCCCAACACAAAATCCATGCTTACATCTTCCCATGGTATTTCAGGCGCTGAAAATGGAGTGTAAAGTCTTGTATTCTAACTTCTACCCTTAGCTAATTGACAAACTCTACAGAAATCAACAAATTTCTTGACATATTTTTTTATGTTGGGCCAAAAGTATCGTTGTTTCACTAATGATATGGTTTTTTCCATGCCACAATGTCCTCCTAAACCGCCATTGTGAAACTCTCTAACAAGGTTCAATCGTATTAAGCTCTATGGAAGACATAACTGTTGGTTCTTAAACAAGAATCCTTCTTGAATGTGGCACTATAAGAATGGTGTTTGGTCCATAATACATGGTTCTTTGCATTCCTTCCAAGCCTATGCAAAATATGCATCCTCTTCATACAACCCTTTCACACATTCCAAACTTACCACTGCAATTGACATGGTATTTAACAATACTGTCCTCCAACTCAATGCATCATCAACCTTGTTTGATTTCCCTGACCTGTGTTTCAAAACAAACATATAAATTTGTAAAAAATATACCCATTTAGAATGTTTTTGATTCAATTTACCTTGGTTGTTAATGTACTTCAATGCCTTGTGGTCAGTAAACAAAACAAACTCCCTTGGAAGAAAGTAATGTCGCCACTCTTTCAGGGCCTGGATGATAGCATAAAATTCTTGATCATAAATATAGTATTTATTCCTTGTTTCATTCAACTTTTCATTGAAAAAGGATATTGGTATAGCTTCTTGGCTTAACACTGCTCCAATTTCTATCCCACTTGCATCATAGTCTACTTGAAATACCTTATTAAAATTTGGAAGTGCCAATACTGGTTGTTCTTTCACCTTCTTTTTCAAATCTTCAAATGACATTATTGTTGTTGTTGTCCACTAAAATGTGCCTTTCTTCATGCATTCATTAAGAGGTGTACATATTTGACTGAAATTTCCAATGAACTTCCTATAGAAACTTACCATTCCATGGAAACTCTGCATGTCAAAAGTGCATTTAGGTGTCTACCAATCCAATATTTCTTTGACCTTCTCGAGATCCATCTTCAAACCTTCTTTGGAAACCACAAAACTCAAGTATACAAGATCCATTTTTAAAAACGTACACTTCTTCATATTTATTATCAATGTCCTCTCCTTCATTCGTTGTAACACCTTCTTCACGTGCTCTAGATGTTCCTCTTTCATCCCGCTAAAAACCATAATTTCATCTTAATATATGACAATTGTTTTTCCCAAAATCGGTTTCAGAACTTCGTTCACCAGCCTCATGAATGTGCTAGGTGCATTAGTTAAAATGAAGGGGATAACTAACTACTCGAACAACCCATCTTTTGTCTTGAACATCGTCTTCCATTCATCACCTTCCCTTATCCAGATTTGATGATAACCACTCTTCAAATCAATCTTCGTGAATTACTCAATGCCACTCAAACAATCCATGGGATCATCCATTATCAGTAAAGGAAACTTGTACTTAATGGTGATTTTATTAATATCCCACGAATCTATACACATACACCACTCACCATTCTTTTTTTGTGTTAAAACTACTGGTACTGCATAAGGAATCAAACTTTCTCGAATTAACCCTCTGTTAAGTAAATCCTGTACTTGTCTATTTACCTCTTCACTCTCTCTTGGAGTCATTCAGTGAGGTTCTTTATTTGGAAAACTCATCCCTGGTACCAGGTCAATCTTGTGTGACACACTTCTCAATGGGGGTAATCCTGTTGGTAAATCATCTGCTACAATTTCCTTAAAATCCTTGAACAAGTGTTGAATCTTGGTAGATATAAAATCCTTTTTTTCCGTCTCCTGAATCATTTTTTGGTATTATATCCAAACAACAACCATTATGTTTTTTTCTCTCTTAGAAACTCCTTAGAAGAACATAACATGATTTGACTATTTCTACCATGCATATTCTTTGTATTACCGTCGTTCATAACTTAGCTTCCAATGTTATTCAACCCCTTGTTGTTGCTATTGTCCATATTCGTTTATGACATTGGTACCAACTCATAACGATGACCATCCTTGAAAAATTCATATGAATTCTCCCTACCATCATGGAATACCTTTCTGTCAAACATCCACGGTCTCCCAATTAATACATGACATGCATCCATCTTTATCACGTCACATAAAACTTGTTCGCTGAAACTACCAATCTGGAAACTCAATAAATATTGTTCAGTCACAATCACTTGTTGTCCATATTGAAACCATGAAACTTGGTATGGATTTGGGTGTGGAATTCCTTTCAACTTCAATTTACCCATTACTTCAGTGGATACCAAATTGTTTTTACTCCCGCCATCTATGACTAGATGACAACACTTATCACGAATTTTACATTTAGTCTTGAACACTCTCTTTCTCTGTTCAGGTTTTGTTAGTTCCTTTATATCGTGATTGAGTAATACTCTTCTCAAAATCATGTTTTCTCCTTATTCTTGCTAAATTACTTCCACATTTCCACAAGTAGTTGTTGCCTCATCTTCTTGGGTGACTTGCATCCTAGCTTCATTTCTTCTTGCTGCATTATGTCTCTCTGGACATTCTGATGCTCTATGACCCTCTACTCCACAATTATAACATGTAATTACATACTTACCATGACCAAAACCTCTGCCTCTGCCAACACTTCTTCCTCCTCTTGTATGTTTACTGCTAGTCACCTCATCCTCCTTCTCATTTTATTTAGCATTACTTNTTACATTTAGTCTTGAACACTCTCTTTCTCTGTTCAGGTTTTGTTAGTTCCTTTATATCGTGATTGAGTAATACTCTTCTCAAAATCATGTTTTCTCCTTATTCTTGCTAAATTACTTCCACATTTCCACAAGTAGTTGTTGCCTCATCTTCTTGGGTGACTTGCATCCTAGCTTCATTTCTTCTTGCTGCATTATGTCTCTCTGGACATTCTGATGCTCTATGACCCTCTACTCCACAATTATAACATGTAATTACATACTTACCATGACCAAAACCTCTGCCTCTGCCAACACTTCTTCCTCCTCTTGTATGTTTACTGCTAGTCACCTCATCCTCCTTCTCATTTTATTTAGCATTACTTCCTCTGCCTCTACCTCTAGTTCCTTTTCCTCATAAATTCTATCATATTATTCTGTCAATATTTTCTTCCACCTTCAAAGTAACCTGGTAGATTTCATCTACATTTTGAAAGTAATGTGTTCTCATCTCATCATTAATATGGTACTTCAGTCCATTTACATATCTTTCCACTCTATGATACTCCGATTCTTTTATCCCTGACCCGGGTGACAACTTGAAGAATTCTTTCATATATTGACGCACATATGTCTCTTTCTACTTGAGATTTTGTACTTGTTTACATAAGTTCTGCTGGTAGTCAATAGGTAGAAATTTCTCTTTGATCTTACTAACCATATTCTTCCAAGTTTTAATCTTCTCTAATCTGTGATCTACTCTATCTTTTTTTAGCATATCCCACCAAAGTGCATCATGTCCTTTCAACTTCTTAATGGAAAAACGAACATGACTTTTATCTTGAACATTCTCATACTCGAAGTATCTTTCGAGCTCTCTTATCCAGTCTATAAGAGTTTTATTCTTCAAAATACCATCATAGCATGAAAATTCAACCCTCACACTACCTCTGTTACTCAAGAAGGATAACAAATGTGTTGTTTGGTCTCCTTCCTTAGCATTTTGTTCATTTTCAACCTCTTCTTTAGATTCAAAATCTTCTCCATTTCTTCTACTCTCCAACTCTTCTATTCTTTTTCTTAATTCTTCGAGTTCCCTATTTCTTGCACCTCCTTGTGTTGCTCCTACTCTTCACGGTGGAATCCTTATGAGTTGTCTTATGAACCTCACTCGGACCAACATTCACAGGCCTTACCTCCGGGCACTATACTCTCACAACTCAATAACCTTAACATGATATGATACCACTTGACACAGCTCACAGACCTGAAGAAATTCTAACTCCTACAGGACTATGACCTACCTTCAGAATGCACACCATAACTCATATTCAAGAACAGAACATATAATTCATTTATTATTGTTAACACTAAAATAGAAGGAATTTATTTGTAGAGACGGGACATGGTCATGTGGACAAGACCCCAAGGGGGAAACTTGCCACTCGCTAGCCCTGTCGGGGTTCGACGCTTCGCCGTGTCGGGGTTTACAGAGTCGAAATACTCGACGCTCTGGTAGAGCTGAGTCGCGAAGAGAGGAAGAACGCCATACTTTTTCGACCTGTGGTCACAACCCCCGATCACATGGAGGTGGACAAGGAAGGAACTAGCCTATGCTAAGACCCCCGTAGGTATCTCGGGGATCCTGATCCTCGATTTTTCGACAAAAAAATTTGTTTTCCCTAGTGGGTATGTGAAAAATTGGT
>SNQJ01S0066316.1:30293-41188 GCA_010110895.2 Picea sitchensis | reverse complement strand
GGAAACTACCAGCTGAAGATTCCACTTGGGAAGATGAGTCTTTTATACAGAAGCATCCAGAGTTACTCAAGCGTTGCGGACAACACTTGTCTCAAGGGGAGGGGCATGTTAAGCCCTATTATTGGCTCATTACCCCTTAATTGGGACATATTATATTAGTAATGTTATTTTAGTTATGTCGGCTTTAGGCCATTAGTTGTAATTATACCTCCTAGTCTCCTATATATACCAAGGAGACATTTTCATTTTGAATAATCTTGTACTTGAACATTTAAGTGGGGTAAAAGGAGGTTCCCCCTCGAAGAGGCTTATTATCTGAAATTGTATCTTTTCCAAGGCGTTGAGTACTTTTTCTGAGGTTTTTCTATGCTATATTGGTATTTGGTTCTTAACAAGTGATTAGTGGAATATAGACATCCCAAATAAGTACACCATCTATCCATGAAATAAAGATTGATGTTTGTCACCCAAGGGTTGTAAACCTTATTTGTTAGCCATAGAGATCCAAAATTGTAAGCCCAAAGGGTTAGCTAAACCAATTGTCATCAATGTTGTTGGGCATTTGGCTAGATTTGTATTGGCGGGGTGTACTAGTTTATGTTCATGAATTTATTAAGGATCGCATCAACGAATGTGGGGAAGTATCCTTTGGGTTTCCTTACAAAGTTTTCCTTCCAAAAAAGAGTTCTAAATTTTTTGTATAAACTTTTTAGATATACAATTGATATTTTGAGAAGTCAATTTTAACTTATGTTGTACTCTATTGTAATATTGTCAATACACATTGCAAATTTTAGTTAACCAAGTAGAGTTTTTCAACAATAATTGAATGGATGATATTTATCTTGTTATGTTGTTTAATTGTGCATGGATGGTATTTATTTTGTTATATTGTTTAATTGTGTATGGATGATATTTATCTTGTTAATCTCATTAGTTGATGAGTTTTGTAGTAAAAAAAATTTCCAAGTGTGAAGAACCTCTTCTTCTGTTAACATTGAAATTTTGACCAAGTAGAACATTGATGGTAAAATATTGGTGCATTGTTTTTCTTGTGAATCTTGAAAAAGGAAACATTGGCATGTGGGGTCCAATGACCACCAAGGCCAACAAATTTGTAATGGTTTTAGGGTTGACAATGTTTAAATTATGATTATCAAAGTGTGTCCCCCCACTAAACTTTAGCATGTTGGGAGCCTATTCTCAATGCATTGATTTTATCACATTATAGAGCTAGCTATAATGAAATATCAAGATTTTGATGGTGGATGTCTAGAGAGTAAAAACAATCTATATTGATGTGTCTTTCCAAAACTCATGCAAAGAGATGCTATAGTTACTCTCTCCTTAGTTGTAATTGAAACCTTGCAAGTGGAGCTCCTCCACCTACTCTTCTATTGACGTTAGTAGGTTTGGTGTACCCAAACCATATAGTCTCACGAGTGTCTACCTCAACAAATTCATCTCTCTTATATTGACGTTAGTAGGTTTGGTGTACCCAAACCATATAGTCTCATGGGTGTTTACCTCAACGAATTCATCTCTCATTTCATTTCTTGCTATCCCTAAAAATTTGGATATCGTTTTGTTTTCTAACCCTACAAATTTATTATCCAAGCAAATTTGGTCTAACTCAAAGCTATCCCATCAAATGATTGATTCACTTGTTTTCCATCAAGTTCCGAGATAAAATAAGCATAGAATATGTGGATTATGTTTTTATCCATTAGTTATATGAATTTTTGAATCAACAAGGTATATCCATCTTAAACTCAAATCTATCAAGCACCGAGAGATCAAATTTCTTAAGGTGTAATTTTTTCTATCGTTTAATTCCATTTTATATATTAATTCCTTCGTATTAAATGATAAAAAAAAGTTACATCTTAAGAAATTTGAACTCTCTTAGTGCTTGATAAATCTGGGTTTTAGATGAATCTACGTTGGTTTAATTTTTTAATTGTGTACAAATATAATTAATAATTTATTATTATTATCATTAGTGATGTAATGTTACATGACATCAAATCCTCCATACTAGACTATAGAGTACCTCACTACTCTTGATGCAATAATTTTCTGGATTATATATCTTATTAAATTTTGTCACAAGAAAAATATAAAATTAATAATAAACAATCTTAAAAATTAATAAAAACCATTTTTTAAGTTCAAATTAATATTAAAATAAAAATTTCATTATAATAATATTAATCGATTTTATGTATAATATAATATATTTATTATTTATACATCTAAAACTAATTTATAATATGAATTTTTTATTAACTAAAACAACAAATTCTAACAACGCATAAATTTTAATACAATATAATACTTATTGTAAGGCCTGCGATACCGAGCCCGGGTGTGCGCACTTCCATCACAGATCAAAATGAAGGAAATCAGAAAGGAAGGACACTCGGTGCATGTGAAGAAACAAAGTCTTCATATATGGGGAGATTTGGGCTTCCTTGGGTGTGTGACGTGCCAAGGGGCGACTCCACCTGAGGTGCCTTGCGACACAAGTCAAACGATAAATGGTTTGATTAAGGGTTGAGGGAAAGACTTGGGCACTCCACTAATGAAGGTAAACTGGCTAAGACATGGGGGAGGCACTTAGGATAGTCAACTCAACTCACCTAAGGGATGCGCACACCCAAGACAACGAATCAGTTAGATGAATTGGTGGGTCATCCAGATGACAAAACAAAGCGCTTAGTGGGTCGGCTAGACAAGCTGCCCAAACACACTCGCATGAGGAGTCGACACAACCTTGCAAAGGGGAACGACTTGGTGAACCTGTGAGTTGGCTCACCCATGGGCAAGAGATGCAAAGGATGGATTCCTATAAAGGAACAAGGGCACACAACCAAGAAGGAAACTTGGAGGACAATGAGAGCAAGAAGATATCTGCGGTTATGAGGCAAAAGAAGAGGGAGATCTCCCTAAAGGAGCCAAGTCGCTCCACATGGGAGGATTTGTGCTACCTTGAGGAGGATTTGGTGGATAGAGTTGTGCAAGTTTATTTTGGGATGATTTTGAGGAAGTCTGGAAATGAAGGTTTGATGGAGGCATGTGTGAGGCAGAAGCAAAATCTGTGAACTCTGCATAAATGAAGAGACAACACGTCTGTGGTTAAGGTTATGTATGAGGTGCACCACATGAGGTTACAAAGACAGTTGCAACATAGAGTCTTGGTGTGACGAATCTGCTTATGAGTGCCTTGGTGAGATGAGGTGAGTCGTGTGACTATGCCAAATTTGTAAATCGAGTTGATAGTGCTTATATTGTAATTGTTTTGCATAAAAGATACTTAGTCAGGTATTAGGCACGGTCCATGCCACCTGCATTATATTTTTATTTCTTTCATTTCTTTCGTTGTTGTTCTCTTGGCTTCTCATGTTCATGGATGTATTCGTAAATATGACTAAGTGTTAAGATGTTGACAATTGTCTAAGTATACAAGAGTTGCACTAGAGTAGGAGTGTGACTCGTCGGTAGCCTAGAACGGATTATGGGTATTCTCTAGGTGAAGAGGCGTAGTCCAAACGAAGTAACCTTGGTGTTTTTGAGAAACAAATTAAGGAACATTGTAGTGTCGCACACCCTAAAGAGGTGCATGATCGCAAGGCATGTTATGGGGATCTGACAGATGGTATCAGAGCTTGTTTGTTGCAAATTTTGATGAAGGGATGAGGAGATATTCACCACTATCTCGATGATATATGGTATCAGAGATTGAATCATGCTCTAATACTATAGTTATGACAATGGATAGGGAACACTTGTTGAGAAGGGAATTTGTTGCGAAGTCGGTTTGGTGGGAACATTCACAGACTTGGTGAACAGTTTGATGGAACGAACTTGTTCATTGCAAACTTTACATCAAACTTATGACATAGTTCTAGATGAAATTGCAGTGGAAGGTGGATTTGAGCGCACAACTTGTGCATACCTAGAGAAAAGTTTGTGGTGAAACGAAGCACTTGGATAGGGTGGGTGATCATAGAAATCATCACAGAACTTGTTGCAAACATGATCGTAGAGACAATTTGGGTACATACTTGCTTGGTTTGATGTGTGACAGAAGTCATTGTTGGACCTATTGTGCACACCTTGGAGAGACTAGGTGCATAGTTTGTTGGGTGAATTGATCACTTGGGAAAGACAGATGAACATAGGATTTTTCACACAACCTGTCACAGATCTAACTGCAGAAGTGATCACAGAAGAGAAATGCAGAGGGTGATCACATAAGTGAATGTGAAGGGGAGCATTTCTAGGTTGCAACAAGGTGAAACAATTGGGTGTGTTGGACGACATGGGGAAACCTAGAGTAGTTTCATGGTAGGCAGTTGGTTGGGCATGTTTCCATCGTGATGTCTTCGTGTCGTGCATCGTCGAGAACAATAGTTGAGTTCAGCTAGGTTGTTGGATGAGTGGGTTGCCGCAAACTTCGGATGAGGTAAATATTCACAGAATTACAACAACCAGTTAGCAGTAGTATGACTTGATAGTCGGGTTGTGGATGCATGGTTCCTTGAAGAAGAAGCAGTCAAGCTGCGGAGATGGAAAGACATTGGAGATGAGTTTGGCCCATTGCATGCAAGTTTGGAACTTAGACATATTTTTGAAGTGGACGGATGGACTCAGTATCATTATGAAGGTCTTGCAAGTTTGTGCAGTTGTGGATGGTGATTGAGGAGCTTTCATGCGGAGAGTTGGTTGCCTTGGAAAGTAGAGGTCCAAGACAATAGAATTAGAACATGTTTGCAACAAAGGATGTCATTGGAAAGGTATGGTTGGTTTCGATTTTTTTCATTTCCTAATTGTTGCAGTGATTTATATGAAGGGAAATCATATGACTTGGTGGTTCAAGCGTAATCCGTTTCCATGGTGAAAACTGACAAAATTGAGGATGAATCAAGTGGTGCAAATTTGAAGAAGTCTTATATCAGTTTAGGACGCATTGGCTAGGTGAATGTGCAGAGAGATTAGGAGACCTACTTGAATGAGTCATGTGGTGTACTTAAGAAGACTTGGATGCATCCATGGAGGTGGCTTAGGGAAGCTACCTAACTCTTTGATGAGGTTCACTATATAGGTCACCACGGTGAAGTGGGAAGTGAAGTATGTTTATGTTGAGTTGAGAGGATGGATGAGGTGCATTTGTTGGGTCATGTGATGACTTGAAAATCATGATGACAATGCCAGAGTTTGGACACTTGCAACGGGTGCAAGGTAGTTCCGTTCTAGTATATGGATGGAGTTAGCAAAGGAGTCGACCAAGAATTATTGGTAGTCAACCTGAATGGATAGAATGAAAACCAAGTGACTTGGGTGGTGTTCGTTCTCCTTTGTTATGGGACATTGGATGACATAGAGCAGACCTTGGTGGCTTACAGATGATTGTGCAATGACTCAGAGATCCAATGGGGGTTGTTGGTTGAGGTTGGAATAAGTATTGGTGCGAACGTGCCTAAGGCGTGGAAGTTCTTTGAGGTGACTCATTATACTTGGAGCACTTTAGACAGTTTGTTGGGACATTTGAGGAGTGAGGGTCTTTTGGCCACACTCATCATAGATGTTGATTTGTGGAGGGGTGACTTGACGAAAGGAGGCGAGTTGAGGGCTTTCCTTCATTTGGAGGATTGTGCAGATATGCAGGTTGCAACATGAAGAGAGTACTTGGACATGGGAGTTTCTCTAGCTTTGGGGAAACATGGTTGAGAGTGAAACATAACCATTCCAAGGGGTAGGGAGGTATATGAAAGAACATGGTTGGGCGATGAAGTAGTGAGGAAAAGGTAGTTTGGATGTGCAGTTCTTGGTGCAAAGATTGCCTAATTGTGCCATTAGAAGGACAATGGAGTTGAGTTTCCATATATGCATTTGTTTTTGGGTGAATTCATATTAAAACAAGGTGAGGCGAGACCTTTCCTTGGTCTGAGATCATTGTGTAGATGGACCAAATTGTAGAAGGAAGTGACTAGTTTGTGCATGAGGGTGTGTAGTTTCAAGGAGTCTGATGGTTGGTTTGGCCATTCAACTAGTTCATGACTTAGGTGAGAACAACAACATGAAAAGGGGGTAAAGAGTACAAATGTGCCAGTAGGTTCAAAGTGCAACACTTAGACATTATGGAGGATCTCCTTGAAAAATATTGGATGATGGCAGCAGTAGTGAGACAAGGATGGACACTTGTCTTAGTCTTTGGAGTTGGACAAAGTGACAAAGATGCGACATAAAATAATAAGTTTGGGCATGATGATGTGCATGCTCACAGATTAGGGGACATCCATGTGTGGATGCATGGATTTGATTTGAAGTATGGGTGCAACAACAAGATCACAAGAGTTCAACACTTGGGTCAAATTTTGAAGTGAAGTGGGAAACAATTAGTCGTAGAAGGCAGCGACAATAGTAGTGAAACTAAACAACATCAAGGAAAAAACATCATAGCAAGATAGTGTAGTAGATTTGGGTGAATTTCATCCTTGCAGTTGGATGAAGTGACCCCATTAAATCAGGAAACAAATTCTATGAAGTTGGGTGCAGTACAGTTTGGTTTGTGGAAACTTGGGGTTTCCACTTTGGCATAATTTGGGGTTTTCGGTTGGCAAAAAACTTGGGGTTTCCATCAAACTTAGTTGCAGCGGAGGAACGAGTTCAAGAAGAGACTTGGAGATCACATATTTTGTGGATGTTTTTGAGATGATAACGACTTGAGGTGGGGGAGGATGTAAGGCTTGTGATGCCAAGCCCGGGTGTGCACACTTCCACCACATATCAAAACAAAGGAAATCAAGCAAGTAGGATGCTTGGTGCATGTGAATAAAAAAATTATTGATATATGGAGAGATTTGGGGTTCCTTTGGCACGTGATTTGCCAAGGGGAGTCTCCATTGGAGGTGCCTTGCGACACAAGTCAAATGACAAATGGTTTGATGAAGGGTTGAGGGAAAGACTTGAACGCTCCACCAACGAAGGAAAATCGGCGAAGGCATGGGGGACACACTTAAGAGAGTCGGCTTGACTCACCTAAGGGGAACACACACCCAAGATAATGAGTCAATTAGAAAAATCAATGGGTTTTCCAAACGATAGAACAAAGTGTTTGGTGGGTCGGCTGGGAAAGCCACCCGAACGCGCCCGCATGAGGATTCGACCCAATCTTGCGAAGGGGTGTGACTTGGTGAACCGACAATTCAACTCACCCATGTCCAAGAGACATGACATATGGGTGCCTATAAGGGAACAAGGGCACACAACCAAGAAGGAAACTTGGAAGACAAGGAGAGCAAGAAGAGCTCTATGATTTTGAGGCAGACGAAGAGGGAGAGATCCCTTAAGGATCCAAGTTGCTCCACATGGGAGGACTTGTGTTTCCTTGAGGAGGATTCAATGGAAAAAATTGGCGAGTTTCTTTTGGGTTGATTTTGGGGAATCCTAGAAATGAAAGTATCTTGGAGGCATGTGTGAGGCATCACCGAAATCTGTGAAGTTCACGGAAACGAAGAGACATCAATTCTATGGTTGAGGGAACGTCTGAGGTGCACCATAGGAGGTTGCATAGAGAGTTGCGACATAGATTCTTGGTGTGAAGAATCTGTTTATGAGTGTCTTGGAGAGATGAGGTTAGTCATGTGACTCTGTCGAAATTGTAAACCGAGTTGGTAGTTCTCATATTGTAACTATTTTTCAATAACAAAGACTTAGCTGGGTGTTAGGCACAATTTGTGTCGCCCTCACTATATCTGTTTTTTTTTTTTTTCCACTGTTGTTTTCTTAACTTCTCATGTTCATGGATTTATGATTAAATATTACTAAGTGTTAATGTATGAGAATGTCAGTTTCCACAATTCGTCATAATTGGAGAGTTGTTTTGGACAAAACTATGTGTGTGATTTTGAAATGTCCAACATTTCGAGTGGACACTCCACCCATCATTATGGAGACACCAACTCATATGTTGGAAACGAGTGTCAATATGTGAATATAAATAGGAGGGGAGGTAAGTGAATGTTGAAAGAGAAATAAATTGAAAGATTCAAAATAGTTGTTGAAATTAAAAAAATGGAGAAAAATGAGTTGTCGAAAAAAGAGTAATATTGAAAAATTCATGTTAGCCGTTGAGATGTAATAATGAGTTGTTGTTAAATAATTATTATCCCCCAAAAATCATTATTACATCTCAATTACTAACATGAATTTTTCAATATTACTATTTTCTCAACAACTCTTTTTCCCCCAATTTTTTAATTTCAACAACTATTTTGAATCCGTCAATTTATTTCTCTTTCAACATTCACTTATCTCCCCTCCTCTTTATATTCACATATCGACACTCATTTCCAACATATGATCTATTGTGTCTGTGATGATGAGTGGAGTGTCCACTTGAAATGTTGGACGTTTCAAAACCACAAACACAGTTTTGTCTAGAAAAGATCTCCAAATAAGTGTTAAGATGTTAACAATTGTCTAAGTATACAAGAGTTGCACTAGAGTAGGTTTGTGACTCATCGGTATCCTAGAATAGAGTATGGGTATTCTCTAGGTGAAGAGGCATAGTCCAGACGAAGTAACCTTGGTGTTTTCAAGAAACCAAGCAAGAAACGCCGCAGTGTCGCATGCCCTTAAGAGGTGCACGGTTGCAAGGAACGCTATGGGGACATGATACTTATATTAATAAAAAAAAACAAGTAAATAACTATAACAAAATAATTACAAAGTAAATATAATTAATTTCTTTCCACTCTCCCCTTTATACCTTCAAATTTTACCATATATTTCTAACTAATTACCAAATTCAATTTTATCATATATTTCCAAATTATTACAAAATTGAATACTTATTTTAGGAATACTGTAACCAATAATAGCTATGAATTTATTTCATCTATGGAATGAATCAAAACTTGTGATCATAAAATGAATTACATTGAAAAACAACGTAGTTATTGTGTAATTAATCACTGGTAGATCCGAGTTCTCACATACTAGATCAATCTAACCCAATTCGACGAAGCCATTAGGAGTTGTAATGCATACCATTCTATGAGTAATGAACCCTCCCTATCCCTTTGGTATCTGCATGCCTCCAATCTCCACAATCTTTGTGACCCAGGTAGCCACATAAGTGCGTTGGGCATGAATGATTAGCTTGGAACATCTTTGATGTGAATGAATGCATCATGGATACCAAATAAAACTACTATATGTCCATCACCTCCTAGTCAGCTGCAATATAGGAGGGCACATCCATGAGTTTGTGCATCTTGTAGAGCACATTCTTCCTAATGGAAAATTAAAATAAGATACAATAAGGATTAGGGAGGAGTGCATTGGTAGAGATATTTATATCAAACCTAGTGTTGCATACAAATACATCCTCCTTCCTCCATAGACAACGCTGAAGACAATAACACCCAACACAACGCTTCCAATAACATGTATTCTCATATAATTTATGTCTTCACGTGAAGAAGAAGAAGGGCCCTTTATCTCCCAACCTAAGGGACATTTACTGATATACAACAATCAATGTGAACATAAGTCTAATTTGAAAGGAAGCAGAGGTGAAAAATAAGCTTCCTACATTAATCAATAAGAGAAGAATGTGCATAAATTAAATAAACACAGTTGTAGTAACGAACAACATAAAAACATACAACCATTAGAAAATGATTTATTGGGGACAACCCTTTCGGGAGAAAACGCCACACTCTAAATCAAGCTCAATATATTATTCAACAACTAAAGAGATGATGTGGAAGACCTGTTAATCAAGTAAAATGCAATATAAATCACTTCTGCCCATAAATTATTCTCTAAGTCATCCCCACTAAGCATACTCCTAACTCTCTCCATCAACATTATGTTCATCCATTTTGCAACTCCATTTCATTGAGGGTTGTATGGAGTTGCCTTATGTCTTTCAATACCATTCTCCTTATAAAACTAATTAATTTTTACAGAACAAAAATCACTACCATTATCAATTATGTGATACCTTAATCTTCCTACCAGTTTAATTTTCCATGAGAGATTTCAACTCTTTAAACCCAATAAAAACCTCAGATTAGTTTAAAAAAAAATATCCATGTTCTTCTAGAATAATCATCAATGAATGACACATAATACAAAACTTTATAAATTGAAGGAACTTTAATTGGATCAAATACATCATAATGAATTAAGTCCAACAACCCAAAATATTTGTGAGAAATATAATGAAATTGAACAAAGTTATGTTTTCCATATGTGCAATGCTCACAAAAATCAAATTCAAGAGCACAATCATTAAATCCATCTAAAAGATTTTTTTTTCAAGGCTTGTAGGCCCATTTCACCTATATGACCCAATCTTTGGTTCCATAGCATTGTCTTCTTTGTAAGTAACTTGCTTTCTGAAGCAAGAGATTGTATAGGTACCCATAAAGCATGACCATCAAAAGTAGATATAGGTTCTGATTGTGAAGGTGTAGATCCTATAGATCCCTCCATTGCAAAAATTGAAGAGATACTACACTTAATAGTGCATGCATCAGGAGGAAACCAAGGAGCACCTTTTCAACGCCTGCTCTTACAGCCAAAAGATCTGGGACTATGGAGCGCAACTCATGCGCAAATCAAGCCGAAACAGAAGCTGCATCAATAGCACAATTGAGAACTGGGACTGCGTCTCCTTCGACAACCCCATTTTAAACTGCATCTGGATCCTGCTACCAGGCTTCACACTCTGGAAAATCTGGAAAGAACGGAATAAGAGAATATTCAATTCACTCTCCTGTCCACCAGAGGTTACTTGGGCAAAAATCAAATCATTAATAACCGAAACTGTTCGAAGCAAGCCCTGGAATGGAACGGATCAGCAAGGCAGCCCCAGC
>SNQJ01S0066316.1:19630-30283 GCA_010110895.2 Picea sitchensis | reverse complement strand
GTAACTATGTTGACATGTGGAAAGGGAGGTCCAGCTGCCCTGGTTTCCTGCAAAGGCGGGGCAGCTGGCATCCCCGACAGTGTTATCTTTGTCTATGGTAATATAAAAGGTTCCAGCTCTTTTTTATTTAAAAAAAAAAAAATAGTGCATGCATCAAGATGGAACAACGTTCCCACATGAACAACTTTAGCGAGAACCATAGCTCCTCAAACCATCTTACACCCTTTGTCAAAGAAAACAACTTGAACATCCACATCATTAATTTTTCTTACTTATAGTAGGTTTTGTGCCAAACATAGAATGTGAAAAAATCGAGTGATTCCCTTTACTTTTCCATTAGGAAACCTAATCAAGAATCTACCACGACCAACTATGTTGAAAGAAGAGTCATCATCAAGGTATACCATCCCACCATCATATTTCTCATACACTAGAAACTAGTGTTGATGGGAAGTCATATGGAAGGAAACTCCAAAGTCTATCAACCACACACTCTGGCTTGCATGGGTTGCCAAAGTTACAACAAAGGCATCTCCACCATCCACTTGAGAAATTTTTTTATACTCATCATTAGAATTATTCTTTTCCTTCTTATTCCTCTTTTTCTCTTCCTTAAAATGTCTTCTAAAATGCTCGACCATGTTGTAGTTCCAACATTTTACCTTGGACTTTCTAGCAGACTTATGTCTCTCATAAGATTTGGATCTACCATTTTCTCTCTTCCTACCTTTTTCCTTCGATCTTGAACTATAAATTGCTATAGATAGCTCGTCATAACAGATCTTGTATTATGTCGACATATTTTATTATGCAAGTTTATTTCCTTAGATCTTAGATTTATTATAACTGGCTTATTGCTCAAATTTATAAAAATAATTGAAATTTGAAAATGAAAGAACAAGAAAATGGACACACTATCCACACAAATGAACACAAGATGTATCTTAGGAAACCCAAAATGAAAGAAACCTAGGTAAAAGGTGAGACCCATGCTCTGCTCTCTTTTCTTCAGTTATGAAATGCAAATACAAAGAAATAGATACTCACTATGGAGTTTATTTTGACACCGTGGCTTGCATGGCTACTAAAAAATCTTGGTCCTCATCTGTTATGCTCTCAAAACCCACTCTTAGATTATTTTCTTAACTATGGAACAAGTACAATGCTAAAAGAATGGAACCCCTCTCCTCCTAGTGGCCTAGTATTTAACATAGTATGTTAGTCATATAGGGTTAGGGTTTTTGCATGCCTTAATCCTCAATTAGTGTTAGGGTTTTGGACCTTCTAGAATCTTCTTGAAAGTCTCCACGTGATTAGCCCCATGCATGAGTATTGGGGGTTGACATGGCATCCAAACAGTACCACAATGGTCAACAAGGTAGGTCAATTTGTGGGAGACATAACTTTAGCATACAAACTCTGATTGATGTGATTTTTGCACAGTTGGGAAGGTATCATTGTGTAGAATAGAGTCAAGAGGTTGCAAACTATGTGCGCAATTTTTTGACACCAAAAAATGTCGTTTGATGCCTCAAAATGGCTTTAGAAGGTTTTGGACCCCAAATTTTCAAACTACAACATGCCACTAAATTGGGTCTTGCAAGTCAATTCCTCCAATTTTTACACCCATAAATTCTAAGATAGATAAAAAATTGTATAATGAACCATTCCAAATCATATTTTCCATGAACATCTAAGGTCTCATTGGTGTATTTAGAATCTTTCCACCTCACCTCCTATGAGATTAAAGCAATCGTGACCTCATCAAACACCAATGTCTTTACAATGTTTCTAATGGTCATTAGCAAGTTGTTCCTTGAATCTGACAAATAACTAAAAATGACTATAAAATGATCCTCCTCATCCATCTTCACTCCAACTAAGAACAACTAGGTCACAATAGTACTAAATGCATCCATGTGATTGGCCACAAAATCACCATAACCCATTGTCAAATTGAATAACTTTTTCCACAAAAAAAGTTTATTAACCAAGGATATATCACCATCACCCATTCTAAAATTGAACAACTTTTTCCACAAATTTTTTTTAATAACTAAGGATACCCTGATACAAATCTCCCAAATTCTTCAAGAGAGTTGTCGTGCTTGTTTCTTTATAAACATTCAATAATATTGAATCAACAAAACAGACTGTGATAAGATTTCTTGGCTTTCTCTCCAACACCACCCACTCTTCATCTTTCACACCAATAGGTTTGGTTCCAGAAACTGCAACTCATAGATCTTGATCTATAGAAATATCCTCCATCTTGAGCTTCCACAACTCAAAGTTAGTACCATTAAACTTCTCTATTTTTTGTGCTCACCATTTACCTACAACAATATTTCCTTCTATGCAAGCTCCCACTCAAACCAATATTAGATACACAAAAACCTTGTCCCTAACAACCTCCATCCAAGGTGAATACCACATGAAAGGAAGTAGAGGTTGCGGAATATGCTTTCTACACTAATTAATGAAAAAAGGATGTGGAAAAATTAAATAAACATTGTTGCAATGATAAACACCACATAAAATACAACCATGGGAAAACCTTTTGGGAGAATAACTCCACACTTTAAAGCACACCCAATATATCATTCAACAAAGTCTCCATGCTCTCAACAAGAGTGTTTAGCAGTAGCATAAGGATTTTAGAGAAATTTCGGTTGCATAACAATAAGTTAAAATTTACACTCTATTTTTCTCCAACCCTAGCACTCCATAAATAGTCATAACAAAACCATAAACCATTTATATTTTTTCAATTCTACATGTTGGAAACTACTGGTAATTAATTTGCCAACTAATGATGCTTATCATTCATTGCATGCTAGTGATGTGCATTTCCTACCATTCAAGAGTTATTCCATACCACTACTCAATAGTTATTCCATGCCAGTTCAACATTTTTTCCTTGGTACAACTTAGCAATCATTACTTGCTCTACTACAACTCTGCAATGTGTATGATACACTTGTTCCGACACATTCAACACAAAATCCGATGGCCCAAATTTAAAGACAATATATAGCAGCATAAAATCAATGAAGTGGGCTGCTTTAGAAGCCCATGGATGGATAGAGGGAACTATAATATAAACCATCCCCTGGTATGTAATTTTCCCCACCTTTTCCTGCTCCTTTCTTTCAATTGCTTAGTGGTTAATTGCATAGTACTATGCATGCTTGAATTGTAGAGAAAACTATGCAATACACGGATTATAGTTTAACACCTAAAGCTTCATTGCTCCATTAATGTCTTCCTTCGCCCCTCTTGTTCAAGAAACTCCAACTGCCCAAAGCTCCTTATCAAATTTAAAAGCGTTCCATGGACTTCCACATTTGTGAATTTCTAGGGCCGAGTGATGTTTGGTGTCTTACAAATAACCCTTCTTGGAGGAGGATACAAATCATTGTACAAATAATGATTGTAGTGACGTAAGCAACAATTGTAGTAACGTAAGCAATAATGATTTAGGCAAAGCAGGGAGCTTTGCACAGGTATGGTTTGCTAATAACTTTACAATCCGAGGAACCTTAATCTCCCGTGCGTTGGGCAAGCCCATAAAACGAGCTATTGTTGCCTCAACTACAACGCTAGAGATATTGGATCTTCCTCTTAACGATCTACATGCATAGCTATGTGTACAGTCATGTTTTGTGGTTTTAATTATTTGATGCGCTGGATAGTTCAGCCCACGTTATGTTTTGGGAGGGTGGCAATTATTGATGCATAGGAGGTGGTTTAAATTTGGTACTTTTTATAAAGGGTGGAGAGTTATTGTAAAGGTGGTGTCTATAAATAATAGAGAGGAAGGTTATTAAAAAAGAGAACCATAATAACTATGTCAATAACCAACATACTCCTTAAATGGGAAAATGAGAATATGGAAGTAATGAAAGTACACTAAACTAAAAATGAAATCTACTTAGAAATCAAATTAGAGATATTTTTAGAAAGTATAATAAATAAAATTTGAACCATCCCTAAACCATAATCTAATCAATGTAAAATATTTTTATTTCAAGCTATAATGTACAATATTATTTTAATTTTATGAATTTAGTTTTAATTTTTTAAAAACCTTTACACCCTCTAATAATGTAATAAAAATATTTTTTGTTTATAAATATTAATCATATTAATTAAATTTGATGAATCCATAATTTAAATGAATCAAAGTTCATTTTCAATATATTTAAATTTATCGTCTATAAAATTTAAATATCTTTATGTAATTATGAATGATTCTCATTTATTTTTCATAAGGATTGAATGTCTAATCTTAACACAATTTTGTAATGTACATAGACTCAAATATATTTTTCTATGATGTAAAGTAATTATAATTTATTCTTCTTTATAAATCTAAATATATGTTTTCCAAAAAAGGATTTATGATGCACATTTATATTGTTTATACATCTTAATTTAATGTAAAATAATATTATTACTATTTATGATGTAAAAGATGACAATATTAGCCAGAAAACATCATGGAAGGTGAACATTACTAGATTGCTTATTTTTGTATAAGTTATGCACAACTTTTAGATCCTTTTGAGGATCAAGAGGACTAATTAAAATAATAACATTCCTATCTAAATCCCATCAAATATGAAAATTTAATCTTTTAATTAAAAATATTATTAATAAATTTTACATAATAATATATTATATGATCTAAGGAATTAAAATTATGGAAATATTACATTCTTTTATTTTTAAGTATACATAGTATAAGAAACCACTTTTAGTCATATAAAGTATTTGGTGGAAGAACTTTAATTATGTATAGTATAAGAAACCATGTTTGGTCATATAAAGTATTTGGTGGAAGGACTCCAAAATCTTTGCTAGTGCCTTTTCATACACCTTATCCACCTATAAATAATGTCCATAGCATATATGGGAGGGTATAAGCTTAATGTATCATCATGTCTTTTAAACTCTAAGAATGGTGCAATTACACAATATTTATCTAATATTATTTTAGTTCATATTAGTGTAATATTTTGATCCAAAATCCATAAAATAATACTTTTCCTCGCATATTTTTTTAAAAATATCTTAATTTTTGTATTTCTTTGTTTTTTTTTCATATAAGTTCACACAATATTTTGTTGTATCAAAATTATATAACAATGATTTATTTTTTCTCTCATTAGTATTTGCCTATCAACAATTTTTCTATCAACAAAATATGATAAAATCATGTAAAGTATAAAAATTGTCTACTATAAAATATTTTGGCCATGTATAATGTATTTATTGGGAAATAATCATTTTATGATTATTCTTTGAATTAAAATAGAAGCACTATTTACTAAACATTTTGGTCATGTATAATGTATTTATTGGGAAATAATCATTTTATGATTTTTGTTTTCAATAACTAAAAAAGTACTTATATTAGTGATATAACAAGTCTTTTACAAAATTCTATTTGTTGGTAGACATTTTAATTCCCTATTACATGTCATACAATGGAGGTATAAGTGCACTCCACAAAAGAAGATCCTTCTTTTACATATCATGATTTAAAATGAAAAAATATCAAAATCTTCAACTTTGTTGCAGAAATATATTAGCTGATTGACATTATTTCAAATCTCTTTGTTTGAATTCTTGTACCCACTGCATGGTATATCCCACCTTCTTCCAGTTGCATTGCTTGCTTAGATAGATGGTCATGTTCCTTATTATATTCTCTATATATGTGTTGTGCTTTTAGTTGTTGAAACCTCCCGCTCAACAGTTGAATTTTTGTCATCCAAGGTTGAAGAGAAACCGCCTGTAAATTGCTTTCATGAGAAAACCGGTCAATAATAATCTTCAAGTCTCCTACCAGTTGTAATATTTTTACCTTTTTGTAAAATGAAAAATATAAAATACACCACAGTGCTAAAATTTCACCCCTAGTATTGGTTCCACTGTCACAATTCATCTTAAGGCTGAAAGTACCCAAAACTAAACATTTTAAAATTTCTCCAGCACCACATTTTGTGCCCTTACATTGTGAGGCACCATCAAAGAATCCCACTGCAAGTTTCCAGTGTAACAAAGGAGGCCTATCAATCCTAACATGTTGAATAGTTTGTGTGTTTTTGTTTTCACCCAAGTCATGTAATATTTCGTTGGAAACCCTAACTAGAGAAGGTGGATGTTCCTAAAAAAAAACCAAGTTCTCGTGCTTCCAAATCTCCCAGTAAATATAACAAGGAACTTCTTTCCAATATTCCATCTTTCTTATCCAAAACTGGAAACGCTCATTAATTTGTCCTCCCTCCCAAAACCTTTTTAATTTTAGTTCCTTTAAGATTGAAATCCATATATATATGGTGAATTGGAACTCAACAAACAAATGATTCAATGTTTCCTCATTTTTACCACACATGACACATTTTCTAGGTCTAATCAACCATCTTTTTGTCAAAATTTCCTATGTGAGAATTTTTTGTTCAAACATTAACCAACAAAATAATTTAACTTTAAAAGGTATCTGCCACTTCCAAAGTTCTATGTACCAAATCAATTGACATCCCTTTGTATCCTCCAACATTTGTACTTCATAAGCTTGTTTTGCATTAACATGTCCTCCTTTGGTATTCCACGACCACAATAATGTATCCTTTTCTGCATTTAATTCAAAACCCTACCCAACTAAACCTTTTATATATTTATCCCAATCACCCTTCTACCCTCCCTGTAGTCCAAGAGTCTCTTCCTTCTTCCATCTTAATGTACTTGGATCCTCAAGATCAACTGACCCTACTCGTGCCAGAAATTTTATGCCTTGTGCCTGTAGAATACTAATTAAATTTTTTTAGAGTTTATAATATGACTGTGACCCAATCATTGGATATTCTCCAATTCTAATGTCCCACCCATTTCCAGGCTTCCAAAAAATCCAATCAGTTATGATGGATAATGAGGATGTTAAATCTCTCCAATAGTTTGACATACCAACCCAGTTTTTCCTGCCTTCCCTGAACCAATCAACAATAGTTTTCTTTTTCAAATATTTTTTGTATGTCACTTCATGCCAGAGTCTAGGAACCATAAGGCATGTCCACATGCTTTTGGATGGCAATGCTTTTCCAAAGGAGAAAATATTTTTAATACCCCACCCTATTGTCTTTTTTGGTTTAACAATTCTTTTCTAGTTTACCAAGTGCATACCTTCTTTTACTTTTTTCCCAGTCCATAAGAAACTAAACATCCTTCTTCTAATTTTATTTAGTAGGCTTTTTGGAATCTTAGCCAATGAAATCCAGTAAACAGGTATGCTTTATAATACTTATTTTACAAGAGTTACTCCACCCCCTAAAGTAAGCCATTTATGACTCTGATTCAAGATTCTTTTTTCAATTTTTTTCTCAAGCCAGCTCCAGTTTTCCACTGTATAGAAATTTGGTTTAATGAAGAACCTCAGGTACTTAAAAAAACATCTATTGGTTTAACTTCAAATGGAAAAATCTCTTTCAAAACTAAGAGCTCCTCTTCTGTCCACCCTGCTTCCAGAAATAAAGAGTTTTGTGGGTTGAAGGACATCCTCGTCACCTTACAGAATAGATCAAGTACCTCCTTAAAAAAAATTCATTTTTTGATGGTTCTGTTCCCAAATAATAATACATCGTCCACAAATAGTAAGTGTATAATTCTTATACCTTTTGCCACTAAAACACCTTCAATTTTCCTTTCTACAACCAACTTCTGAATGGTTCTACTCAATCCTTAGACAACAAGTAGGAACAATAATGGGGATAAATGGAATCCTGCATTAATCCTCATGAACTTTTAAAAAAACTAGAAGGGCTACCATTAATTAAGACAACAAAATTTGCAGTAGATACACACCCCGTAATTCAATTTGTTGCCTCTAGACTCAATCCAATATGAAGTAAGACTAACCTTAAGAAACCCCAGTCCACCATGTCATATGCCTTCATCATATCTAGTTTAAGGACCAAAGCTTTGTTATTTTTTTACCTTTATACTATGTAAGTCTTCCTGTGCCACTCCTATGGCATATGTTATTTTCCTACCCTCTAGAAAGCCAAATTGTTACTTTGATATACCTGTTGAAAGTGAGGCTTTAATTTTGGCTGCAATAATTTTTTAGATAATCTTGTAAGCCAAATTACAGAGTGATATTGGTCTAAACCCCTCAAAATTTTATGGCTTATCACTTTTAGGAATAAGATCTAGAAAGGTAGCATTCAGGGCTCCTGAAACCCTACCTTTCCATCTAGACTCTTCAACCGCCTCTAGTAGTTCATTTCCCAGGAGATCAAAGAAAGGCATAAAGAATTCTACAATACAGCCATCCGGCCCATGAATTTTTGAGGCAGAAAAAGCTTTAAGATTTGACAGTATTTCAGGTAAAGTAACATGATCAACAATTCTAATGCCTCTTCCTTAGAGAAAATCCTAGGATAAGCACTAATAACTGCCAGTTGATTTGAGATAGTCCTGAGACCTAAATATGTTCTGAAAATATCCAATGGATTCCTTTTGTAGGCCCTGTTGATTTGAGACTTTGGATCCATCCTCCTTAGTAATATTCCAGATAACATGGACCTATTTTCTAGAATTTTCATATGCATGGAAAAAATTAGTATTCTTGTCTCCTGATGCAAGCCAAATTATCCTACTCTTTTGTCGCCAAGTTTCCTCCTCTTGTTTTAAGAGGAAAAAATTTCTCTTTTGTTTTTCTAGTACCAATACTTTTTCATCCTCCTTCTCAAAACCCCCAGGAAACTCAGAATATAGAGTGTCTAAGTCAATTTCTAGTTGCATCAATTCCTCCTTTGCCAAGAGTTTTTTATTTCTTTCCCATTTAATAACCAATGACTTAAGTAGTTTGAGATTTTGAACAAGAGATTCCATAGGATTTAAAATCTGTGTCTCCAAGAGCCCGTTCCAAGATGATGTCTCTAAGTTTACAAAATCTGGTTCATCTAGCCAGAAATAATTGAATTTAAAGGGATAATTGTACTTTTCCTTCTCTTGTTCTAAATGTAGAATCAATGGAATATGATCATAATCTTAATATTACTCACCCAAGATGTGTATATGAGTTTTTACATGGCTAACTCCTCATTTATTAAAAATCAATCCAATCTCTTAGCAATGTATTCCTGATCACCTCTTCCATTTCTCCAGGTAGGAAGAAGTTTTATTGGTTCAACATCAACCAGACCTTCATCTTAAATTAGTTGGATAAAAAAGGAGTGCATTGGATCAGATCTAGAGTGGGGACCCCACACTTATCTATTTGAAATGGTAAAATTTAAATCGCCTCCCAAAATTAGGTTGTGATCTTTGAGCAACCCATACCTCTTAATATTATCCCAGAATTCTTGTCTCTCTCCATAAGGGCCATAACAATTAATCAGCTTTAGCCTTTTATTTATATCATTTACCAAACCATCTAAGAGAATCCCTGCAGGAGAAACACAGAGAAGTCAACTCTTCTTAGATTCCATGCAGATAACAACCCGCCCAATAAACCTAAGGAATCCACCCCACATAAATTCCACATAGGGAGGAGTTTAGAAAAAGTCTCCCTCACTTTGAGTTCACTGACCATAGTTTCCTATAAGCAGAATGTTTGGTTTTACAAGAGCTAAAAACCTTTTGAGGGCTAAAAACTTTGGAGCACCCCCGAATCATCTAACATTTAATGTTACTACAATCATTTTTTAACCCTTGCCAAGGATTTATGAGCTCTAAGCGCCCTTGGACCATCTACGACCAGAAATCCTGTAATAGATTTAGTCTCCTTCTCCTTTATGATTATTCTTTGATCTATGATAAGTTTTCATTTGTCTTTAAAATTTTATTTCTATTTTTTTTTCTACCATGTTTTTGTTTTCTATATAAGTGGTGTATTAATATGAAGCATGTAGCTAATTTATGTACTAATTTGGAAATTGGAATGATTTTATTAAAATATATCATCCTTCCATTCAAGCTTTGGAATGTGTATCTTGTATTTCAAATGCATGGTTTTTAAGAAAAATATCCATTTAGTCATTAGACACCAACTAATTCAATATCTTCCGCTCTCAAAGGTTAGCATGAATGTCCGTTAAACTTAATGAGAGTTTATTCTCCAAGGTGCAAACATTTTTTGTCATCTCTTTTTATAATGATAAAATAGAATCAACAACAATGATCCTTTGAGCAATCTATATATCAAATTAATATAAAACACATCATAAAATAGAAGCAACTACAATATTCTTGCTTTTAAAATAGGAATAACGAGACTTCTAATCCATGAATTAAGGAAACCATCTTTGATTGTCATATTGAAGAGCTCATGGATATAAAGAATGGGGATATGTCCTCCAAATGTTAAGATTTCTACTTCATGAAATTTGATGGTTTGAATATTGTCCACAATATTAGGGGATTCATAAAGCCTCTTTAGGTATGAAATCCACTCCCTCAAAGAAATTGATTTCATATATATATATATATATATATATATATATATATAAGTCTTCCTTCATGATTGTTTTAGCAATTTTATATCTGTTTATCATACTTAAGGTTGATCATTAGATTTTTCTTTTTTATATTAATCTTCTAGAAAATATTTGTTTATACAAATTAAGAATATTGTAAAACTATGAT
>SNQJ01S0066315.1:97854-111922 GCA_010110895.2 Picea sitchensis | reverse complement strand
ATACCACTTGCAAGATACCAGATATATAAAATATGAAAAACAGAAATGAAATGCTAGAAATGACAGAATAACAGTAAAATATCCAGCATAATCTTCACAATACACATAAATGATATACGAAATAGCAACAGAAACAACACTTTGATTCAGATAGCAATGATCACGAGCCTCTTCGAGGGGGCAACCTCCAGTCAAGCAGTGCTCTGTTACAATAATCTCCAAGCTAGGGTTCACATACCCTCGCCCCTTATTTATACTAAATATTTCTATTAAGACAAGCATCCAGAGGAAGATCCTTCTAGAAGCGGAAGCTTCTGTTAGGTTTTCTTACATCCGCTTTATTCTATTTTATTGAAAGGTCTTATTAATATTGACCTTTATTACATCCGAATACATTGATCTACCTATGTGCGGGCTAGGACCTTAACACCGGATTTATACAGAAGTACAGTCGTACATGATTGGAGATATTTCTGTAGTTGATGGACATGAATGTTTTTCATGATTTGATGATACAGGGTATGATCGAGGCCAAGTTGATGTAGCCTTTTGAGTTGAAGATCAAGTCTTCAGACTTTGTCGGAAGACAGTTTGATTAACCTTTTCCACTTTACATTGTGAAAGCATACACATTCTTCCAGTAGATTATATAGGTGCTTGATATATTCTTGTCCATACCTGTGAATGACGGTCAAGGGAATTTGAACCACTTGTCCCTGACAGAGGGGAAATATAAAGTTTTCAGTTAGGTTCCAAGTTTTATTTAGAGCCTGTGAACAGATGCAGTCTTGTTCCTAAACATATTGTTGTTTATAGTTTGTGGTCTTAAAATCACCAATTGAGTAGAATACATGAAGTTATGCTTGTTACATTTTCAGATTTTTGAGCCTTGAGCTCTTGTTAGTTTATGGTCAACTTAAAACCATGTCATTTAGTATAAGACATTATCTTCTGCTAGAGATTCGGTTTGTGGTCATCCTGAAACTACCAGATTGGCTTGTGGTCATCCCAAAACCACCAAATGAGTTTGTGGTCACCCTTAAACCACCAATTTAGTAGAATACATCAGCTTTATTTTTCATAGCTCAGAGAGCATCTTCATCCAACCCTCTGAATATTCGCTTGAAACATTGTTGATCATCAAGTAGTGGTAGTTTTTCAGGCAAGAACGAACTTATGATTAAGGGGGGATGTTAAAACTTTAATCATAAGTTAGTTAGTTTACTTAATTGTTATAGAGTTACATGACAGTTATGGTCTTTTTGTATTATATATGTACGTCTATGTACATGATTATTTGTTCATTGATGAATATAGAGTATGCCTTTTATGCGAGTATTTATTTATCTTTGTTCATCATGGTTTCTTGATTGCTTGAGTTATTTCTATTATGTTTCTGTTGTTTTCTTCATTATGAATCTAACAAAATCACTCACAAAAATACACTTTTATATTATACATATTTATAGAGAATCATAGCTCTCACATCTTCCTTGGCACTCCCATGAGGAATTAAGCCCAGTGAGGAATTAAGTTCAAACATTTTCCTTGGCAATCTCGTGAGGTATTAAGCCGAGCGAGGCTTTATACCAACTTGAAAATTGACATTGCAGTGATTTCACAAGATTACATAACAAAATGATATTGACATTGCATTATCTTTCTACACAAATACAATACAATTATATAGTCGGATTCAAATCCAACTTATTCTAAACATAGAGAGTGGTTGGGAGAATCTCTCAACAACCTCCAACTGATTCAAGCCAAACCCAAAGCAATTCTATTATAAGATTTATTCCAAAAACGTCATTGTTCGTACTCATTGACCCAGAAATACATTATACTTATTGTTTGGTTTAACTTTAATATTGAAGTAATTAATTATATTGTTGTTGGAATGTGTGGAAAATGTGGCTATTGAGAAAATAAATGTTGTCATTGTTCATGCTAAAACTTGTTTACTTTTTTTTTTATCTTTTATATATATATATATATATATATATATATATTTTGTTACTTTTTGTTTATAATTGGATATATATAAGCTTAAGATGGAGTGTATTATTAAAATACTTTGTTATATGTACAGTGTGAAGGGTCGGATGTATAAATTAACTATGAAATATATTATTAAGGTACTATGTTACATGTGCAATGTGAAGAGTCAGTTGGAATGCCTAAATTATAGTGGCAACAGTCAAGCCAATAAATACTAAACTATTACCCCACTAAAAAAATAACTCAACTACTTACTATGGATTAAGTTCCACATGATTAAACACAAGAGAAAATATTCACTACTCTGTTACAATTAAGAAACCACTGAGAACAATAAACCAGCCATTATAATCAGAAATAAAATAAAACACAAAACCATAATGCGAGAGATCTAGCTCAATTTGGTATCAACTCCAAAGGGTTTGGATAGAATAGAATAACTGCAAAGCTTTGAATTATTATTTCATTGTGAGTTAATGGCTTCGTATGTGCATTGCAAAGTAGTTGCACTGAGAACTATAATGAAAACATAAGTTTTGTAACCATTGTTAAGACTAATATCTCTGTCCAAGACCAGATTAGAGAATTGTTAAAACTAATACACATAAGAGAATAGAAAGTGAATTGCGCAAAATATCTGTGTTGGTAAAGCCAATATATTGCTAGTGTATAGATCGGTGAATTCTTAAAAAGATTTATCTCAATTTCAATTTGTGATCCTTGACAGTGCCATATCCATGGTAAGAGTTGACGTGGATCGTGTATTCATATGATGTTACAGATCCTGACGTGAAGTGTATATTTCGTCATATGATGTCACAAGTCTTGGACATTTCTGGTTATAGCAACCAGTTGCATAGCCATCGGAATACACATATATATGGGGAATATACATCTTGAAATCTTTAATACACCAAAAATACACCAACCAGATTTCAAACGATGTAATTACAGTCCAAAACGTAAAAAGTCTTGCTCGCCTTTTGGATAAACCTGTAGCAGTAGTCACATAAGAACATAATATTAGTTAAACATTTAGTTGATATAATTAAATAACGGAATAGAATAGGCTTTGCGTTTTTTCCCTCATAGAAGCGATGCATTATGGATAATGGATCAGTGTTGGGTCAGCAACCTTTTTTTTCTTTAAATGTGTAAATTAATAATTGATTAATCATAAAAAAAAATTATTTTTTTATGATGGAATTTCAAAATGAAATTAAAATATCAACTAATTCATAAGTTGTAAACCAATGACTTTAAAAAAAACTTGATACAAACCATTTTTCCAAACAAGGAATGATCAAGCATCCAGTTTATGTCATCTCCTTACTCTTTCCTTACTCTTTGAATTTAGTCTTTGTATCTACCATTATGTCATTTCTTTCAGTGATATAGCTTCTCTTACCAACTAAGTAGATAAAGAAACAAAATAAGGTGTACAATCCATTGTAACTCTCGACATTTGGTAAGGATAACAACAAACAAACAAATAATGCATTGCAAGTGCGTTTTGCTATGGGTTTTTTTATGAATTTACTATGGTGTATTATATATTTTATTTAAATTTTTTAGGTGTATTATATATTTTATTTAAATTTTTTTTAGGGTAAAACAAAAAATTATAAAAGATATATTTTTATGTTGTAATGATCCTCTAAATCATTAAAGTTCAAGTGGAATTATCTTTAAAACTTTGATTTATAAAAATATATCAAACATTTGAATTTACTTTAAAAAAAAACATTCTTTTTTCCAATTTTTTACGAAATAACATTAATTATAAAAAGATAATAAATATTAATTTCAATGTATTATACATAAATTCTTGATATTTTATTTTTGAATAAAAGTTCAACGAAATTACAACAATTTTCTACTAAATAACATTAATACATTAATATATTAAATACATTAATGTATTTTAATGTATTAAATACATTAATGTATTAAATACATTAATAAGTTATTGTATTAATACATTAAATATTAATGTATTAATTTTTTTTTTAAGTAAAAGTGGGACCTTTCATATTAAAGCTTCATCCAAAAAGAGGATACATGACACATAGGAGCCAGGTCTCCTGTAACAGGTCCAAAAATTATGGAGAACATAGAGCCACCCTGCCCGTAGGAAACCAGGGGGTATATTCTTGACTAACAACAGTTTGATAATGTAGTTTCTAAGGCTATCCAAACTGACACCTAGAGGACTATCGTCCTGAGAAAATACAAGAGCAAACATAAAGAAAAGCATGCAGACTCTAAGACCTGTTAACCTGGGCTCGCCTTGTCGTCCTTCGCGTCTGCTGCACGAACTGGTATGGAAAATGGCTGTGCACAAGTAGGACATAGTCGTTTGGGCGAGTCGTTGGAATAAGTTGCATACAGCATATCCAGGCGCTCGCTTGCGCAGACTGCTCGGAAGATTTGGTCTTCAACCAGACTTCTCACTTCAAATATAAGCTGCAACTGCTCCGGGAAAAAAAGAGGTGGTGAGGGCGGCCTCGGCTACTTGTCATCACGTCCCAGACATTCTGCATCCTTGGCTGCACCAGCATCCATCCACTGCTCCTCTTCTATGATGCAAGGTTTTGTGCCGGGGTCCGAGGAGGATTTAGCGCAGGAGTCAGAAGAGGTCCTACCGCGGGGAGTAATTCCAGAGCTGAAGACACGGGTGTGGGGGTCCCAATCATCAGGGAAGGTAATCATTTTCTTGTCCGAAAAATCGGGTGGGAGCTGAATGCTCGAATCCTCTTCCACGATTGTGCCAGGAGGTGAACCTGCTGCTAGAATTGTCTGCCGTCGACGCCGCTTGGCTAGATTCACTGAGCTTTGGAATTCTCGGTGTCTTTTCCGACTGGAGGCGGCTGCATACCAGCCAGCCCCTCTGTGTGGTCGCCCCCTCAAGCGCGACATGACTGAAACGAAGGTTAGAGCCAAGTCACCGGGAGCTGGATGGCAGCCTCGCTGCGTAGAAGACTGTTCGAACACAATGGAGCCCTCGAGAAGGTTGATGGGCAAATGAACGAGAATAATCGCCATTAAAGCCACGAGCTTAATGCTCTGGCTGGTCGGACCGATGGCGCTCGTGCTGAGTTGCATCAGGTTACGGAGATGGATGGAGCTGACGCTCAAATTGAATCATGAAGTGTGTGGGGAGGACCGGTATTAAAGGCCCCTCGCCTCCCCTCGTCACCTCCCCTTGCCACCTCCCCTCGCCATCCTCGACGCGTGTCACCCCATCCGGGGAAATATTAATGTATTAATTATTAATAATATTCTAATTTATTAATGTATTAATAATGCTTTAATGTATCAAATACAGTAATGCATTAATACGTTAGAGTATTATTAATAATTAATACATTAGTAAAGCATTATTAATGTATTGATACATTAATACATTTAGTAAAACATTATTAATGTATTAATACATTAATCCATTAGTAAAGCATTATTAATATAATAAATACATTAATGTATTAAATATTTTATAAATAAAAACATTAATATTGATATTAAAACATTAATATTACAGAATTAATACATTAAAAAGGTATCAATACATTATTAATATATCAATAATACATTATAATAATGTATTAATTCATAATTATAAATGTATTCATAATGTATTAACGAATTACAAATACATTACCTAATAAATTATAATAGTATATTAACACATACTTTATTAATATATTAATATATCACAAATACATTATAATAATTCATAATTATAAGTGCATTAATAAAACAGTAACAAATACATTACCTAATAAATTATAATAGTATATTAACTCATATTTTAATAATGTATTATTAATATCTTACCTTATTAATGTATTAAAAATATATTAAATACATTAATGTATTAAAACACTATTAAATACATTAATGTATTAATTTATTAATAAAACATTAACAAATACGTTAATACAAATATATTAATAAAGCATTATTATTACATTAATATATAAAATACATTAATGTATTAATGTATTGAATATTTTATAAATAAAAATAAAAATATTGATATTAAAACATTAATATTACATAATTAATACATTAGAAAAATATGAATACATTATTAAAATATTTATATATTAATAATATTTATAATAATGTATTAACTCATTATTATAAATGTATTAATAAAACACTAACAAATACATTACCTAATAAATTATAATAGTATATTAACTCATACTTTAATAATGTATTATTAATATCTTACCTTATTAATGTATTAATACAGTAGTAATAATGTAAAAAATAATACTTTATTATAAAATAATAATATATTATTACTACTAATACATTATTATATAATAATAAAATAATACATTGATAAGGTATGTAAAAAATAATACTTTATTATAAAATAATAATATATTATTACTACTAATACATTATTATATAATAATAAAATAATACATTGATAAGGTAATACATGAATATAACATTAATAAATTGAAAAGTTATTAAAGTAATAAAAAATACATTAAATTATTATATTAAAATTATTATATAAAAATACTTATTAATAAGGTAATGATACATTAATAAAATAACAATACATCAATATTTTAAAAATATATCACCCAAATTTAATTTATATATTATAATAATGTATTAATTCAGTATTATAATGTTAAAATATTTTTTAAATAACATATTTATAGATTATTAATTAATGTATTAATAAAGCTCTAGAAAATATATTAAGCAATAAATTATAATAGTATATTAAGTCATTATTATTGTGTTTAAATATATTATAGTTAATATATTTATATATATTCTTAATTAATAAATTAATGTATTAAAACCATATTTATACATTAATGAAATAATACATTAATAAAGTATTAATAAAGTTTTGTTAATTAATACATTAATAAAAAATTAAAAAAATATTTAATTTATAATAATAAATTAATATATTTACGTAATAAAGTACAAATACATTAATAATACATTATTACATAAATACAAAACATTGACCATCACCATCACCATGATAATGAATATGGTTCAGTGTGATAGCCTATGCTTCACCATCACGATAATTAACTCCAGTTGATGATGATCATGACAATGACTATGCCTAATGTACGATATATATATATATAGTTTGTTGCATTGCGACAACCGTAAATGTTTATGACAATGAAAAATTATATTGAGAGTTGTTCATTACAATGTGACGTTGGACAGTGCTCGTGACATTGGGAAATGGTCGTCACATTGCGACGTTGGGGAATGTCCGTCAGAATGCGACGTAAGGAAATGTTCATCATAATGCAATGAAAATGTTAGTCACAATGAGATGTATGGAATCATGTTTGACTTTTTAGACAATGATTTATATTTTTCCTAAGGACATTCATAACTAAAGGGAAATGTTCGTCACATTGTGATGATGGGAAATGTTCGTCACAATGCGACATTGAGAAATGGTCATCACATTGCAACGTTGGGAAATGTTCATCACAATGCGGCATAGGGAAATGTTCATCATAATGCAATGTTAGTCACAATGCAATGGAAATGTTCATCATAATGAAATGGAAATGTTAGTCACAATGAGATGTATGGAATCATGTTTTACTTTTTAGACAATGAATTACATTTTTCCTAAGGACCTTGCTAACAAAATGGAAATGTTCGTCACATTGTGACGATGGGAAATGTTCGTCACATTATGATGATGGGAAACATTCGTCACAATGCGACATTGTGAAATGGTCGTCACATTGCGACATCAGGAAATGTTCGTCACAATGTGACGTAGAGAAATGTTCATCATAATGCAATGTTTGGAAACACTTGACAGACTATAGAATCATCTTTTACTTTTGCAATGTTGGGAAAATGGTCGTTATAATGTGGTGTCAATAATTGTTTGTCACATTGCAATGTTTGAAAATGTTCGTCGCATGGAGACATTGAGAAATGTTTGTCACAGTGCGACGTTGGGAAATGTTAGTCACAATAAGATGTATGGAATCATCTTTTACATTGTATAAAATGATTTATACTTTTCCATAAAATGTATGGTAAAAATACGAATTAGTAAAAAACAATTTCAAATGCATAATTTCCATATTATAACACTATGACGAACCTTTCATACACATATAAAACTTAAAACTTTACATAATATTATTAAAACTCTAACCACTATTTAAATAAATATAAAACTTCAAACAACCTTTATACACTATTTCATTATCAATATAAATAATTTAATATATCATTAAAAACTTTAAATAATTAAAACTTTAAAACATTATTGTTGGATTCATAAATCACATCTCCCCATTAAAGCCTACATAATATTATTAACACCCTATCTAAGACATAACTCACAATACATGCTTTACAACTTTATAGAAAAAATACATGCTTTACAACCTTATATAAAATAGATACATAATTAGTTTCAATTTATTATTAGCAAATTTGAATAAATAAATCTATATAATATAATAGAAGTGGGGAAATAAAAAATATTTAGGCAATAAAAAATTATCTTGGAATTATAAATATATCTTAAGCTATTTATTTTTTAAATTATTTTGGCTACTTAGTAAATTTAGAAATATATGAATAAATTACACTAATAATTAAACCAATTTCATTATTAATATTTTAATTGAACCAATTGAACTATTAATACATTACACTATTAATATATATTAATCAATTGAACCAATTTCAAATTTGAAAAAAAAAAATCTATATAATATAATATAAGCGGGGAAAATAAATGAATAGACATTATAAACTTAATTATAAATCTATCTTAATCTATTTATTTTTTAAATTATTTTGGCTACTTAATAAATTTAAAAATATATTAATACATTACACTATTAATTGAACCAATTAAACTATTAATATATTAATTTAACTATTAATACATTACACTATTAATATATATTAATCAATTGAACCAATTTCAAATTTGAAAAAATAAATTTATATAATATAATAGAAGTGGGAAAAATAAAGACATTATAAACTTGGAATTATAAATCTATCTTAATTAAAAAAAAAATTACTTTTTTTTTACTACTAATAAATTTAAAAATATATTAATACATTGAATTGAACCAATTTCACTATTAATACATTACACTATTAATATAATATATTAATCTATTGAACCAATTTCAAATTTGAAAAAATAAATTTATATAATATAATAGAAGTGGGGGAAATCAAAATTACTTAAACAATATAAATTTATCTTGAAATTATAAATCTATCTTAATCTATTTATTTTTTTAAATTATTTTGACTATTTAATAAATTTACAAATATATTTTGACTACTTAATAAATTTATGGCATAAACCTAAAATGAAACTTTTAAAATAATTATCACAATTGAAGAGATCGATAGGGTTTATTAAAAATAAATATATAATTGTTTAACATGGTATCAACCTAAAATGAAACTTTTAATTATAATAAATTCAATTATTTTTTAAAATTATTACAACTAAGACTACTCATATATTTAATATGCACATTCACATCTCTCGCATATCGTTGGCTACTCATTAATATTAAATTTAATGGTATTCATGCCATATGATTTCTATTCACATTTATTTTTATACGATTTCTATAATATTATTTTTATACTATTTCTATCATGGTATTCATGTCATACAATTTCACATATGTGACATATCGTTGGCTACTCATTAATATTAAATTTAATGTTGCATCTCTCCTATTGTTTAGTCCACATTCACATTCTATATATATGCTAGTTATTTTTATTTTGTTTTAATCTAAAACAAGTACACTTTCTCTCTCTGCCAAAAGTACATGGAAGCAAAAGGCTTTTGCCCGTCGATCACAATTATGATGTTTACACCAAAATCAGGTATAATTTCCCCAAAAAATTATTTAGCCACATCCTCATATACATTAATATTGATAAAACAAATGGCAATATGGAAAAGAAAACGAAATAGGGAAAAGACCCTTCCTCTCTTTTACATATTTAGATTACACAATCACACACCAATAAGACAAAATGAAACGATGTATTACATTATAAAATTTTCCATAATGTTTTGAGTTTCCCTCTGAAAAAACCAATGTACTCAATAATGAAATTTGGCAAAGTATTAATTGCATCAAATAACATTTATTACATTCATATTTTATAGCCTATAATCAAATAACATTTATTAAATTCTTTAGTTCATAAAAATATGAAGCAATGGCAAATAACACTTACCATGTTCCACCCTTTATTAATTATTGAAAAAATTGTCTTAATTTTACCATATTAAAACAAATTTGAACCCACCCTAATTCTAAAAAATACAAGGCCAAGATTCTTATTGGTGCCATTGAGTCAATAAATCAAATTTCATGTGCTCGTGATATCGATGCCAAGCTATCCATTTCGTTAAGAATTGTAATAGATTCTCCTTAGAAGGCCATGCGGTGTTCAAGGCATATGGAAGAAATGGTACTCTCTCTCTGTCTTCCAACGATCAATTAAGTTGTGGCTCTGTCACTGGGAAAATGGCCAATATTTGTGTGAAGAACCTGGTCATGCAAAATCCAAGCATGTACATTTTAAAATGAACTTATGACCAGAGCCTACTCTCTTCCAACAATCGATTATGGCATCACTGTTACTGGGGAAGAAGCCAATATTTGTTTGGCGAACCTCGTCACGCAAAATCCAACCATATAGATTTTAAAATGAACTTGTGACCAGAGCCATCTCTCTCTTCCAACAATCAATTATAGCGTCGTTGTCACTCGGAAAGCGGCCAATATTTTTCTGGCGAACCTGGTCATGCAAAATCCAATCGTATAGATTTTAAAATGAACTGTTGACCAGAGTCATCCACATGCAGACCCTTCACACGCTGTTGACCAGAGTCATCCACATGCAGACCCTTCACACGCTGATGCGAACGTGGGGATAGACATGCAAACAAAAGGAGATTTATATTCAAGTGCGAGCAGTGTGTTTAATACAATATTAACAATAATGTTGGTAAGAGCTCATATCAATATAAATAGGCTGAGTTTAGTTTATGGGAGAGCTCCACATTAAGGAGTAGGAATCAGATCCTTTGGTTATCGTTTTTTTCAATTTCAGAGACAGAAAACATGCATGATGTCTCGCTATTAAACACAAAATGTGGTAGATACCAAAATACACTGTCAAGAATGTTTAATATAACCTGTACAAAATAGCATTTGGGAGATTCGGATTTGCATGTCGCCACCACATTCTGTCCTTCATTGATATAGTTGTAGCTTATACCTAATCTCTGGACTCACTCAAGAACCCGCATACTGTGATATAACTGTATAAATGTGAAGCATCTCAAACATGAAGCGACCTGCCTACACAGTCGCCTGTGCATTCGTATCCATAGAAACCAAAACATCAGAAACCAAAACTCTTCAGGAATATGAAGTAGTCAGGAATATGAAGCGGCCTCCGTCTGTCTTCCATACATAAATTTAAACGTGGAGCCTATAATCTGCAGTCTATCTCATACAAATAAAATAAATACTTTTACAAAAAGTGGTGGCAATCATATATTGTTACAGTAATTTTTTAATTATATTGAAAAAGTAAACATGATAAACTTATGATTTTATAAATGCAAGGGAGTTAGTTCTTACATTCTTATTCATTGATTTGGATGTAAGACTAAGAATATACCAGCATCTTCACTTTCAGGCCATAGGATTAAATTCTGTAATTAAAAAAAATGATTAATCCAGCAATTCCAATAAAAAGACCGACATAATTATAAAAAGATAACAAATATTGATTTCGATGTATCATGCATAAATCCTTGATATTTTATTTTTTAATAAAAGTTCAACGGACTTACAACAATATATGTTGAAAGAGCATAATAAGCGTTTATATGTTATTTGTAAATAAAAGTTTAACGGACTCACAACAATATCTGTTGAAAGAACATATTAAGCACAAGTAACCGAACTCTATATAATGCCTGGATTTTAGATATGGATCTCCAATATATGTTTAACAATAACTTTATACATGAAGCTTGTTGTATTCTGTAACCGTACAGAAATTAATTTGCAGCACAAATATGCACAAAAAAATAGTATGTTTAACAGTAACTTTATACATGAAGCTTGTTGTATTCTATAACCGTACAGAAATTAATTTACAGCACAAATATGCACAAAAAAATAGTAAGTGGTAAAACTCTCTTTTTTCCTATGAGGAAAACATTTATGAGACAATGACATTTATGAGACAATGACAAAACATTCTATTAGCAGAAACCATGAAATTACAGCCAGCCTTAGGCAACTGGAAAGGACTTGAAGCCCATGCTCATCAAATGCCTTATACACCTCTTCCTTCAATTAGACTAAACTAAAAACAATAAATATTGCTCTCCTATTATTGAGTAGTTCCAACAAGATATTGTTGGAAAAAACCACCATGAACAATTAGACCAAAATTGGTCAATTAGTTGTCAGTTCCCATCAAAGGCAAGTTCATCTGTTTGCTCTTGTTTCTTGTTGTTATCACATCTGTTGTTGACTGCGTGAAATGAGTATCGACGAATATATGAATTTTGCTCATCCTCCTACGGGACACAAATATCAAGTCAGCTCAAAAGAGATTACGCCTGAAAATTTTGATATTTTGTGATTTGATTTTTCCTTTGATCCGTAGAAAAGCCTGAAACTTGTGGCCAAAGTCTTTATTTGTTCATGAATATAAGAAAATACACATATAATCAAAAGCCAGCTAAAGATAACCTCAAAGTTGTGACATATAGTCCTTTTGTCTACCATGGATGGTTTAAACAAAATTATAAACTGTCGGTTTAAACATTTAAACTGTGTTATAGTACATTTCTCAATTATCTATCCTTAATGTTTAGAAGTTCATTCAAATTAAACGAACTTCTACTCCACGTTTCTGTGTTACCTATTATTATCTTTAAAATATTATTAACGTCTTTTTGAAAAGATTATTTGACAATATGCAATTGTGAGATTTCGTTCCCCTTAGGTCGCAATCACATAGACATCGTCTTCATTTGAATGTATGGCCTCCGTCCATGAGTCTTGATGGTTATTATTAGATGTAGGATAAAAATTGTCTGTGTTGCAACAAAGTTTCAAGGCAGAAATAAAGATACCTGACTTAATTTAACAGTCAATGTTTCAACATCAACAAGATTCAATGTGGAATTTTTAAATATTATAATACATAATTAAAAAATGTAAAAAATGTAAGGGAAGACTAATTTTAATTATTTGAAACATTGATTATGTATTAATTAATATTTACTATAAGAAACTCTCCAAGTTTTATTTTAAATTTTAGCAAAAACTATACAAGGTTCAAGGGGATCACTTAAAGATAAGAAGAATTCATTATGGGGAATACAAATATTATCACTTTAAATTTAATTAGAATATGTGGTGTGATAAAGAATGAGAAGATAAAAGGAAATTAAGATACTACAAGGAGGTGGTCAACCCTAATTTAAAAGATTGAAAATACCTCCTACTTTTGACAAGTGAAAAAAAGAAAATCAACATTGCTAAAATAAAAACAAACTCAACCCAAAAAAGAAAATCGGCATTGGTAAAATAAAAATAGCAATTCTGAAAATACCTTGGCAGAAAATCAACATTGTTAAAATAAAACAAAGAAAATCAGCATTGGTAAAATAAAAATAGCAATTCCCAAAATACCTTGGCATGAAAGAATCTATCATCTTTAACACTAAGCAGGTTGAAGATGAAAAGCACTCTCTTAAATTGTGGTCCCTATATCCAAATTAAATCACAATTTAAAAATATTTTCTTAATACAAACATCCTAAATAATCAAAACTAAGATGATTTTGGAATACTTCTCTTAATTCTTTTTTGACATAAAAATACAATTTAAAGAAATGAAATAATCTCTTACCTATTTAAAATTGTATAAACCAATTAATCCTAATAAACATTAATGTTAATCAATTATACCATAAGATAACTTTGTTCGTCATTCTG